>JAFFZH010014583.1:24231-36107 GCA_018420115.1 Euura saliciscinereae
TTTAACATTTTAATGTTCAAAATTTTTCTTACCAGGTTTCCTTTCTCCCTATTTTGGCTCTCAATTTTTATGATCACAAATTATTTTAAAAACCAATCAAGTGAGCGAGCGCAGTCAGGGAACGAGCACAACGCCAGTTAGTGAAATTTTATTTCTATTTCTTGTACTTGGTAGTTGTATTGAAGGTTTGAAAAACCTTCCTATACTTATTTTTGAAGAATGATTTTTTGTGAAAGACGAATTTTTGTTGGTGGCTATTTTTGAATGGAGACTTTTAGTGAAAAACGAATTTCTGTTGGTGGGAATTTTCGGAGAGACTTTTTGTGAAAGACGAATTTCTGTTGGTGGGAATTTTGGAGAGACTTTTTGTGGTAGACGAATTCTTGTTGGGGGGTATTTGGCACCGTTCCAATATTAATTAACGCTCCAGGGGGGGGGGGGGGGGGGGGGAACACGAACTTTACATTAAAGTCACGGATAACTTTTCATATAGAGTCAAAATAACTATTGAATATTAAATGTCATCGTTTGTTAGTAAATTTTTTGTGCAGACCACATAAACGTACTTGGCGACGGTTTTTGCCCAGAGGTGCTTTTCGGTGGGATTCATTACTTTTTGTAAAATTGCGTTCGACCACCTTCCTTCTGTTACTTTCTCCATCAAGTCTCTTCCTACCACAGCTTCGTTGATGCTTACTTGATCCATCGCCTTCTTTCATCAGTTCTTGTCTCTTTTTTCTAATCTCGAACTACTTTTATGCAGACTATGAGTCGAATTCTGAATCGGAGACAAAATGTTAAAAAAACTTGTAGTCGTTTCCATTTCTGCACCTCTACTTCTTCCATCGAGTCTGCTTTTTCTGCAGCGTTGTCGATTCGCACTTGATCCCTCTTTTTCCCTATTACCAGCTGTTTTCTCCCTATCCTTTCATATCAATGAACTTGGAAGCAAATAGATTGTAGAATATTCTGATTCAGAGTCAAAATTTTGACCCTCTCTACTTCTTCAATCGAATCTCATCCAGCACAGTGTCTCGTTGCCTATTTGGTCCTTCTTCTCTTCCTTCGTCTGCTTCGATCTTTTCTTTCTTCGTGTTTCCCGAGAACTTCTAGGCAGAGTACCTACATGTAGTCGTTTTTGTTCCACACTCTACTTTATCTATTCCGTCTTCTTCCTCCGCAGCGTCGTCGATGACTACTTGATCCCCCTTTTCCCCTTTCGGCAGCTTTTTCCTCTCCATTTTCTTAATCCCCGCGAACTTTAAAGCAGAGTAGGTTTCATTCTGATTTGAAGCCTAATATGTAACTTCTAACTCGTCATTTCCCATTTCCCCTAGCGCACGCAAACTAGTCTTTGACGCCTGCAGCGATAGGACGGTACCTCGCGTCTACGCTGTGCCCCTATCGACCATGGGATCGCGGACACACATATGCGGACCCCGAATTTGTGTATTTTTATGCCTGAACTTGGCCGAGGTAGTGTTATGATAGTACACATATACGTAGGACCGACTCTTGAACGGTTAGAACTACGTGTGAATCAATTATAAGAAGAAACATGCGTATGTTTCTGTAATACCACACATCTTCTGACGATTTACAGGAAAATGATGCACTGAACGAGTATTTCTGTTCCACACTTTTTTGTGTGAAATTTTGTTATCTTTCTTTTATCTTACCACCTCAATCTTAATAAAGTTGACCGTTGCCGAGATAAACTCGAAAAACTGAAAAATGGTACCTATTTTCCAAGATGGCGGCGTTAGCACACCAGGTACGCAGGCGGACTTTTTCCTGCAGGTTCAATGTAATGCCGAAAGGAACACGTTCACCAATTTTCAAAACTTTGGCTTCATTTTCCACTTTTTTTCCTAAGGTGACTGGCTATACAAGGGGCAACTATCCAGCGTCCACTGAACTGGGATTCAAATCTGACATTATTTTTTGATCAATTTTCGTAATTATTTCCGACGACACGAGTAAAGAGAATTTCCGCTAACAGCAGCAGAGTAAACCAGTTGAATAATTAAACGATGAAGATGAGACTTTTGAATACCCATTAATTGATAATTATCCCAAACCGCCATTTCCGATTACGGACCCCTCTGTCTAACGATGTCTTCAATTATCAGAGACCACGGTTCAATGCAGATCTTTTTCGCAAAAGACGTATGCTGAGATATCTGTCTGGTTCGCAATATTTGACCTTTCTCATCTGCTAGAAATATCATGGTGACCTGAATATGATTTCTCCGTTCTTCCAGTCACCCAAATATTCATAATTTTCGGTGCTATAAGGTTAGTTCTATTGATGGGTCGTGAGTCCCCGGGAAAAAATCGGGTGGATCTATGTAGATCTAAATGCTCTAGATCTACGTAGATCTAAATTTTGGAATAGATTTAATGAGATCTAGGGGAGACCGGGGCAATATGATCCCGCGGGGCAAAACGATCATGTTAGGTTCTGAGCTGATTGGCGTTTCTCGGAAACTCATTGTTGCCCGAATAATATGCGTTGACGTGGTAGTTGTAGAAAACAGTGCATGTCAACAGAAGGACGCAAACTTAAGTATTACGTGTTGTGCTTATGAAAAACTACTTCAGAGACTTCACGTTCTAAGGCGACTGCCATATGTCGAGCCATATTATGTCGATCTCTGTGAACATTGTACCTAATTAATAAACGAAATATCGACATTACCTAAAGATTACGATACACCTATAGCTTCAATTCAGTGTGCAAACTTTTTTCCTTCGGGACTTTATTGCGGCGAAAAATTACATTCAGTTTACGTTATGCACTTGGGGCAAAATGATCATTTATGGCCTGGGGCAAATTGATCACCACTATCATGCACGATCATGCACTATCATGGTGATCATTTTGCGTTAGAAAACAATTTCTGTAAAACTAACTAAGAACCGACTGTAAGAATACATAACTGTGCAAAAAAAACAACATAATATTAATAATTCGCTTGAAGAAACAGTGTAGTACTCATATATATATCATACTTTAAAACCCAGATGTACATAGTTTTCTATATTGAAATTAAGGGATCATTTTGCCCCGCACTATGGGGCAAAATGATCCTTTGTCACTGGTGCAATTTTCCGAAATTTGTCGCAATCGTAGCAAGTCATAAAATCTGAAAAAATTCAACAATGTAGCCGAAGGATGGTACAATCCATGGCCTCTATCTTCAAATTTTTTAAGTAAATAGTTCAGATTATATAGTCATTTTTCCCTCAGGGAGATCATTTTGCCCCGATCTCCCCTACGTAGATCTAATTTTTATGTCAATGTCAATTCCGGAAATTAATTGAAAAAACATTGAATAATTGCATAACTATGATGACAAAATACTCACTATCATCATAAAATAAGAAATCGTGAATACGAGTAAGGAAAAAAAATTAAAAAAACATCGTGAAAATCGAACAAATCGGAATCGAACCCTCGCTGTGTAAAAAAAATTGTGAAAGTCGAACAAATCAAAATCGAACCCTCGAACTTCGGATTACCAAACCTGTACCGTACTAGGTGAGCTAAGGCGCTTTCTGAAAATATGTGCGTTTCTGGCGTAGGGTAGACCGGGGTCAGTTGTGACAGTTTGCAGTTTTGCCTTTACTAAGCTCAAACTACAACGATCACATGAATGTTTCAAATACTGCAGGAAAGAGCATTCAATTGCTGACAAAATGACGCTAAGTAGGACTTTCTAGCATTAATAGAAAAAAAGTACAAGCCCGACAAAAAAAATGGAAAAATGTCACAACTGACCCCGGGTCCGGGGCAGTTGTGACAGCGAATGGGGTCAGTTGTAACACAAGGTTTTCACACAAAATCCAATCAATAATCACGATTGCGAAATCCATTGAGGTCAATCTAATTCGGAACCACTTTTTGAACCAAGACATGTCGTTCGAAAATGGTGTGGAGGGATATTTTCCGGCTGTTTTCCATTTCTGACCTCGGCATAAGCTTTTTCATAGGTTAAACAGTTATCACGGACTTGCTCTATTTTTTTCTACTTTTCCGAGGCATTCTAACCTGGAGGGACTAAAACAAACATTTTCGTATCAAGTAAGCTGAAATGTGACAGTATTATCCCATATCTAAATGTTCCAACTGCTCCCTGTCACAACTGACCCCAAACGGTTTTCTTAACTTCTGTGTGAAAATTTCGTTCATTTTCGTAATCCAAAGACTCGGAAACCCGTCAGAGCTGATCGAGAAATGTTCAAGGAAACGTATGGATAAAGAATATTCGATGTATATACCATAGGAATCTAGATATCACTGTTCGACTGAAATCGTAAAAACTAACTTTGGGCCCAAAAATAACAATACACCCCTCGCAGTGCGTCTATTTCTCGCGGTGGAAGCTGGCATGTGGATAAGCATTTCCGGACTGACTATATGCAAGACATACTGTAGGGACATAAACATACTTACTTTACTTTGAGAGATATTTGCGATGTAACAACTGACCCCTGTCACAACTGACCCCGGTCTACCCTACTTATGGTCCAATCAGTCCAGAGAGACTTGAAATATTTCCAAATACGGTACCGGAACTACTCAGATCCGAGTAGATCTACTTGGCTTCAATAAGCAACAACGTTTTGCTGCGATTATTCCGTCTACTCACCTCAGATCTACCTAGATCTAGAGTAGATCTAACGTTATCTAGATGGATATACATAGATCTAACAAGCATAGGCATTCGAACATGACAGTAGATCAATTCGAAGCTACGTAGATCTACGAAAATCCTCGGGGATCTAGGTAGATATAGGTAGATCTACGATTTTCCAAAATTTAGATCTAATTAGATCTACTTAGATCTAAATTAGATCTCCGGAGATGCGAATTAGATCTAAACCATTTTTTCCCGGGATCATGCGTCAAATTATTTCAGCCAGTCACGTATAAGCTATGCCTAAATTAACCTTACAATTAGAGGCGGGTATCATAGCACGTTTGATGAAGCCTGGTTACACCTAGCTCTCCCAGCAACTATAATCCGACTGCGACATCAACGAGTTCAACCTTATTCGGATAAAAGCTGTGTACTCGACTCTTTGTCTTTGATATGAGCAAAGTTTGGTTGTTTACCCTTAATTAACTGAAATTAGATTCTTGGTAAAACCTAATTATAGAATATAATCGTACATAGTAGTTTCATATCCAATTTGAAAACCAGTTACTAACCCGTCCAATCCACGACGTTGTCCGCCATTCAGACTGGGTTGAGCAAAGTAATTACACCTTGCCAACTCAGGCGACCATTATTTTTGCGACCAAACAAAACGCAGGTAGGTAGGTATACATATACGTTCATACATACACGTTTTTCTTCTCTCGTTAATGTTAGAATCTGTCGGTTGATGTATGGGCGACTTGCGAATGAAAGTGACATTACACTACACTAGGTGTTAAATAATCATTTACAGTTCAGGTACGCTCTCATGGACGGCTTTCTGTTTCTATCGGTGAGACGGTCTAATCAGTTGAATTGCATTACCTACAGTTTCGGGGCTGATATATATCATGGAATACTCGCGGGCTGCTTGGAGTAGGTCAAGTTAAGGGTAAACTTGCTTTTCAAGGGTTTACACTTCTGCAGTTGTTAACATAACTACCATATCTATGTTCTATGTATACATGTACATACATATCTATGTCTAGTATGCCCACGCCCGATTGTTTGAATACAGATGTCCTACTTTGTTTTCAGTTTGAACTTTACACAGATCGCATGCGGAACACCTAGCATTCAATTCCAAATTGGGGACGTTACATTTATTTGGAAAATTATTTTTATATAAAGCAGGATTACGGCGAGAATGACGCTTGGAGCGTCGCGGCTCGACGGCATTATGAAAGAGGAGTTGCTGCTCAAACAAGAGGTCACTTGTGGGGCCCGGCTAGAGGTACTATGAATAGCGATCCTCCGGTGATCGTGACTCTTGTGCCCGAAGAGCCGGTAGTGCTTGCAACGGGTTTTGTTCCAAGGGAGGCAAACCGCGTGGATCCCGGATTCCGAAGTGAAACCCCGAAGAGTTGGGAAGCTTGCGACTGAGCATAGGGCCAAAAGTGCGAGAAAAGACTTTGAGGGAGTGGGTAGGCTGTGTTTGGTGGTATCTTTCCATCCTGTGGTAGTAGGATAGGTTATGTGTTGCGATGCGAAATTCCATGGATGGACCGGGCAACAACGCTATGAATGGACCAGTATGGAAGGTATTAGTTTTTACAGTTTGTAAGACACTGTTGAGAGCATCTATCGTGGTTGACCCACAGATTGTTTGAAATCTCAATAATCTATTCATACGTCATCAATTTATCATTTACACCAATATATTAGGTCATTAGATCATTGTATTGTTTTATGTTCATTATTTTAGTGGTCCATCGAAGGAGATGGGGTGTTTCATTCATGGAGCAGGGTTGCCATGAATGGACCAAATTCAAAAAACAGAAAATCGGTGATAAATAATCAGAAATTAACAATAACCTTGCTCACCTTGACTGCTCTGTCGAACAGGTTTCGAAGAAAACATCCACCAGTGGTTTTGCATTTTCGACTCAAAATCCAATTTTTATGACCAACTTCGCTTAGGGGGTCCATCGATAGCAACCTTACCCTAGTAGTTCACGATACTAGTTTTTAAATACGCTAGGCAAAGGGATGTGTATGTGTGCATGATTTCGCGCCTGCAAGATCGAGGATATATCAAAATAATGGCGAAAATCGCACTCTTGTCTCAAATCTAAATTCGAATTGGTGAAACTTATTGCAAATTCTATTAACTGATCCTGAATGCACAGGGTGAGACGAACAATACAAATCCTTATACTGAACAATTTGTAAACAGAGAAAATGACTATAGGTATTGAATAACGTCGCATCCTCAACCGGAAGAATAATTATTTCCTTCACACCGAAGAAAATTGATAGTCAGATTCTTCGCGAAATTCTAAGAGTGAAATTCCCTGACGAAATATCTGAGGCATACTTAGATTTCTAATAAAAAATCATTCAAGTAAACCAATGCAGCAGCGTTCCTCTACCTCCTGCGAAATGCGTTCATCTTCTCCAACCGTCGTGGCCCCGGAAGTCCATAGTTCTTGATTATTTTTCTATTCCTTCATGGTTATGTTCTCGTATTGTTAGGCACAGTCCATAGTTCACGGGGTCCATGTCGACGAGAAGTCATTTCCAGTTATGTATCCTGGTTTTTCACTGTCGTATTATAGGGAGTTGCAGCTGTTAATTGTTATGAAACCCTGCACTATTCAAAGCTCGTATCAGCCCTATAATTTTTCTCGAGAACTGAGGGCACCTCAGAAATTTCGCCAAAGACTTTCATTCTTAGAATTTCGCAAAGGATTTGTTTCTCAAATTCTTTCTGTGTACAGCGAATCACCTGGTAAACACGTTATCAGATTTGATCAACCTTCTTTCATATACGTTATTCTGAGCGAATCTAGAACCCCAGGACCACTGCCAAGGTTCGTCAAAAGTGTTAGATTATTGGTGGAAGTTTAGAATAAAATACAAGTGATATAGTTATTGAATGGAATTTATTGAACACAAGACTAAAAGACTAAAGAATATTTTCTATGTATCAACGAATTCCACTGAAGGAATTTCAAGTGGCTAAAGGACGTAGCGTTTTTACAAAGACCACATCTGTTTAGAATCAGGGCGCTCTTGTCTACGGGATACGACCCGTCATAGATAGATCCTTTCAGTTTATCGTATTTCTATGTCGAGTGATTTTTGTAAATATATACACATGCGTTTGTTGGTCTCATGCATTCCAACAAAAGGCAGCACACGAAAGAATCACGTAAAATGTACTTGAATTGAGGACCATACGTGATGTTGAAGTCTTATCGATTTTTTATAAGATTGACTTATTTCTCCTTTTGTGGTTTCATTCATCACAAGGGTGCAGCCTCAATTTGAAGAAAGGGAGCTTCTGTTGAAAATTTCTGAACCATTGACGGACAAATAATGAACATAAATTTGTATTCTCCAATTACAGAAGCGGGAGTCGGCGCGAAAACGAATAGCATGTACACAAAGCATATCTATATGCATGCGTGGGTGCATGTGACGAACAAATATTTATAGACATTAGCAAAGTTGATACAGTTTCATACTGAACCAACAACAACACCCGATCGGGTGAACGACATTTCATAATTACGGCCGTGCAAGCCAGCGTATTTAATGACCAGATATAATGTGGTGCTGGATTCCTCGAAAAATGAATGTCAATCGTGAGTCAAGTTATAATATCGTCTAATATACATCGTCGACAAGCTCAAGCTCAAAATTTTCAATTATTCACTTTGCCAATATTTATTCTGTCAAAATCATCAAGTAGATCAAGGGCCAAGTTTGAGTTGCAGGGAATTAGTTGACGATGAAATATTGTGATATTTAGAAAGACGTATATCGCTGTCAGAATCAGATCGCGATACATTTTATCAACACACAATCATACGACCATATTGATGTTATCGACCGTTCTTGAAATTGCTGTTTGGATAGCGATGACATTGAACCCCGTACATGCAAAGTCGTCTGGAGTGACCTGCTTCACTTGTAAAAATCGAGGAGTCACCCACCACGCCATAGCATCATTGTGCTCGGCCAGCGAAGAAAATTTAAATTCTTAAACCTCCAAACTTTACATAAGTAGAGTCTTACTGTACGAGCTCTTCTATCTCCTCTGCTTGTATCTTTCGTTAGAGATGACGGAAGCTGGCGTTGGTGAAAACTTTACATACTCTAAACGGTTATCTTATTTTCACGGAAATATGGAATCGTTTAACATTCCCCGTTTCGCAGAGTAATATCCTCTATAAGCCAAGAAGAGGTGGAATTAGTGGTCCTGGGCTGGTTTTATGGTTTACCCTGAATTATGGCCAGCCTACTAAGTCGTGCTAAAGCGACTGCAAAGTCGTTATCAGCCGCTAATTGCACACAGAAAGTACGCAAAAGCAAACGTATATACATATATATATATATATATATAAAATCCAAACATACCTACGTTTCCATAAGTAAGAGTATATATCCACGGTAATCTAGTATCTACACTATAACCCTCACTGAATTCGAATTTACACCCCTTTTACACAGTATTAGCTCAGGATCATTTCCCTTGGGTTTGACCGCATATTTCGGAGACTATAGATGAACATATTTAAGCCAGGAGCATATTATGCGCGACATTAGGTCTTTCCAAAAACGATCAATGTCTCCTTGACCAAATACCTTGCTGTCAGCGAAAAGATCGCAATGGGGGTGGTGAAAAGGAAATGTCATCTCCTAGGTATAACCCTAAAAAGTTGTGGCGTCAGCTCGAATGCCACATATAGTGGATAAGTATTATATCAATTATTTATGACAGTAATGATTGAATTGAGGAAAAGAACAGGTAGGATTCAAGCCTGATTCATGTGTGTATCCAGACTATATTTGGGACAATCAATTGTAAAGGGTTTTCGGTACCTCAATTTATTAAAAAAAAAAAAGTCATTCCACGTCAAGCGGGACAGCTTTCTGACCACTAATTTTCTGATTTAGGAATACATTTTCTCTAACAAATTTTTTTAGACCAATTGTTTGGTGCATCCATTTGTTGAAAAGAATTTGTAAGCAAAATGTACATATTCCCAAATCAGAGAACATGAGGTCAGTGTTCACCCGTTTTCGTCTACCTTGACGTGGAATGACTCAAAAATGATAAAACGAAGATTACACCCTCGATTTTTCCGAGGATGACATAGTATCGTAAAAAGTATCAATCCATACCATCGATAACTTGTAGGGCCCGTTATTCAGTCGTACAATCCCCCTCTGAATTAATCCTCATATAAATTCTGGGATAAGCCCGGCCGTGTACTAAGATGTTTGTTTTTTAACGGTAAGTCGAACAATTCGATTAAGTATATCTGAGTGAAAGCATTCGATCGATTGTGTAGGCAAATGAAAGGGGTGGACTGAGGGGCCGGAAGGGACTCAGGGATCGGCTTACCAGGGCTTCGAGATATCAAATATAACGTAGGCTATCATTTCCAAAATTGACCTCCAAATTCCCCGTTTATCTTGAATTGGTAGCCGTTTCGATTCTGCTTCACCCTCGGGCTTCAGAGTATTACCATACTCCTGGTATAGCTGCAAATACCTATAGTAGTAGAGTATCGAAACGCCCAGGTCTTGACATTGCGATAATCAGCCACGCGGAACCTGATCGGCTCGGGTTACAGAAATACAACAATCGTATGAGATGGTAAATACTTACGAATATTTCATCTTGCCTTATGGCGTTAAAGTCAAACCAACGACGAAGGTTCCAATCGCACAGCAACAATTTGGTCAACCTATCGATTCCGCATCCATGTATTATCGTTCTATCGTTTTACGTAAAAACCGCGCCAACTTTATGGGTGAGAATACCACAGTTACCTGAAATCGATTTCCCAGTCTAAATTCGCAAAAAAAACGCACCAAATCCTCTGTGGCTGGAAGTTGCTTCTTAGATAGCAAAAGTGAACAGTATTGTAGGTAATAATCCGTTTCTCACAACGAACCAAGATTCTGCTACTATTTTTTTCTACTCCGATCTGCAGGCTTTTTCAGTGATTATAAAGTACAGAGGTTCAAGCATGGAACGAAAATATTGTACAAGGTATGGTGACTGTACGATATAGGGTAAGGTTGCTATCGATGGACCGTTGCCTTCGATGGACCAGAGGTATATCTCAGGTATGTGTGCTTGGCGTTGCTATCAGTGCGAATCAAGTCCACTAGCGGCCAAAGAGTGGCCATGTTAAAAACAGTCACATGGGTGCCATAGGTGTGCTGAAATTGAGTGAGGTAGGAATTTGCCCTTTCTGATCTTATTTTTCCTAATTTTGCAAACGTGTTTGAACCCTTGTATCGGTGATTTTTCCGAAATCGTGTTGGATGGTTTTGAAGCTTATACAGCAGGCATGTCAAACTCATCGCAGCCTCTGGGCCAAATTAGTCACTTCGAGCCTTGTCGGGGGCCGGCCGCAAACCCAAAAATAATCGAGTTGAAGTATTTTATTAGCAGTGTCTTGTGAATGTGCAGTTTTTAATCGAGCTCAACATTTGATTGCGTAGTTTGATCATACATTTTTTTTCTGAAAACTGAAACCATGACCCTTTCATTGCACATTCTAGATTCCGAAAAATCCATAATCATACCTGAAACGCACGTTCTTAAAAAGTCGGTTATTTTGAAAAGTAGTTTGTTGGATAAAAATAAAACTTTTCTCGACGTCACACCAAACTTTCGAATGAACGACTAAAATCAGAACCAGAATTCAGTAACCAACTCTGAATAATTGGCCAGAAATAGTGCAGTGATGGCGACAAACGGTGCCTCCAAATCAAATTCCAGATTTTCGGAGGGTTCGTTTTACCACGACAAACGAAGTGCCTCTGAAATTGCAAGTAGGTACGCATGGAAAGTTAGGTCATCATTCACCGACATTATACGATTTTTTATCTACCGAGCGACGTTCAACAAACCCATTTTTGAAGCACTCGTATTTCCGTGACAAGTTAAAAAATATATATTTACAAACAAGACATTAAGGTTATCGTTTCGTGTTCCAATAAACAGAATCTCTTGAGAATCGATCTCCGAGTTCACATTTAATTCACGTTTCCGAATAGACAGGTTCGTTTTCGGCTGCATTGTATGAAACTATGAAGATACTACATACGCAATAACTCAAAAAGGGTATATGGTGTAACGAAATATATAGCAAAACCCGCGGGCCGCGTGTTTGACATGCCTGTTATACAGTATACTTCGCT
>JAFFZH010014583.1:37780-61658 GCA_018420115.1 Euura saliciscinereae
TATTGGTCAGATCGTGGCACTGATTTTTTAAATTGTTGTTTACATCCAAAATGACAAAAGGCATGCACAATCGCACAAAGGAAAGAATTCATTTTCACAAAAATTGGCTTTGACTGATCAGAACTCGGATTATTTTCGCTGCTGTAGCTTTGGCTGTTATTCATGCATATGGCCAACTATTTATCAATGAACAAAGTGGATTAAGAGCATAGGTACATTCTCGTAGATAGTTTAAGGTTATGCACCATCAAAACTGGCTTCATATTACCTACGGGAACGAAAGTAAGGAGAAAAAGGCCATCTCACCCCAATCAGGAGAGATGCCCCAAAAAAATGCGGGATAGATGCCCCACCCAAATTCAAGTAGATTTTCGTGTTTTACGTGAAATTTCTGTCCGAAACTATAGTTTCTGGTAAAAGATCACATGTTCACTTGCCGAGTTTTATTCTGTCGGATCTGATTCTGTGGACAAGTTACTTACGTTAGTGACACTAACGATTCTAACCTTAAAATTGACATTAGTTTCGATTTTGAGGTCAGAATCACCATTGGTCTATAGAGAGAATCAATTGCTATGAGCACTGTCTCAAAATAGACGAAAACGAACAAAGCCCGTGGCACAGTATTAGGTTATTAAATGAATGAGAGTAAAAAAGCGTGCGGAAAATGCCAATGCACGTCAAAGAAACGATTTTTCCGTTCATATAATGTTAAATCGCTTGAAGAGGCCATCTCTCCCTCGTGGGGCATTTCAACCACATACGTGGGGCATCACACCCATACCCCTGGGGAGAGATGGCCACAACAGTATGTTCGAAAATCGTGTTTTCCATCAGAAGTGAGATGGAAAAAAAATTCTGTTTTTGTGTTCAACGATTATCAAGGCTTCGTATAGTAACTTTGTGGAATGAAAAGATTTTTTTTATTAAATACGGAATTTGTTAAAAAAAACATTTCCCTTAGGCGGGGCATCTATCCCTACTTTACCCTACAGCTTCTTAAAATAAAGTGGCAGCATTGAGACGTATGAATCTTCCTTTTAGCCCCCACGAATAACAACACTTGAATTTGTTACCAAAAAACCCAATTGTAAACTGTTACGTAACAAGTAGTGGGGGAGCGGGGGGGGGGGGTAATCCTTTGTTATGGCCCGTTACGTGGGGGTCAAAAATGGCTCGAAATCACGTTACGTAATATGTAGACGACCCCTAACCTGGCGCAATCCGGACCTGTGGAAGACCCGCACGAACTGAGGCCGAGGGAAATGCGCCCGCTGGCGGCTGCAGAATAAGTTACAAATAACTGATTACGAACTCGGTCCAAGAAGTGCGGACGTGGAATAATTGATGATACATGTGTGGGGTCCGACTGTATTCCGTTCTTGTTAAACTTTTGATGCATTACGTATCATCAGTTATTTCGATCTCGTATACCCTAGAATATCGCCCCAAAAAAGACATTTACTCCAGCCTCAATCTAAACAACGATCTGATAAATGGGACACTTGAGTATACAATATGTTTATGGGTGTAGTTACTCATTTCGCCTAATATATAAGGGCTAAATACTAGCAAAAAGGTTTAGAAACTAGGAGGGTAAAAAAAATTTCCGTTTGACCTCGAGGCCTATATATCTCACAACTTTGTTCTTATCCCCACCGAACGCAGCTTCGGAATGTTCGGCAGGAAATATCAATGGGTCATAATGGGCACCTACGCCGAAGAATGGTGGCTGCGCCCAGGCGGCGGCTGTGCACCCTCGGAGCTTGCGGAAGCGTTACATGCCGCCATTTTGACTGACTTACTTCCTCTGTCAACGGAACAACAAATCACTGTTTCAGGCATAGTGAGTATATCCATAAATCCCTATTCTATTATCTTGTAAATCTAGAGGATCTTGGAAAATGAAAATTGGTTTTTTATAACAATCATCCACGAAAAATACGTCCTTTTGAACAACATGCCCCAAACCCAACCGATTAAAAAATGTTCAAAACATTTAAGGATCCTACCGGCATGATCACGTCTGGTGGCCCAAAAGCGAATTAGCTTTATGATATCATACGGTATTCATTGTTATTTATAGAAAATGTCAATCAAATAACATCAAATAAATGAGAGCCTGTAAGTTTTATCCCACTGCAATCTAATAACACACTCGCACTGGTTGCCGAAATGAATGAGTTTTACGCGATTTATACTATCTCGAGAAAATATAACACTCAGGATTTTATCGTTTTGTTATTTGATAGTACTCGCCACAGGGAGTTTATCATTAGTTTCGAGTTGAGATTCTCTAAGAGCTTTTTTAAGGAATTTAGATCAATTAACACCTTAGATACGTGATTTTGTGCAAGGAGGTAATGATTTACGTAAGGGAAAAGATTACTCTACCTGAGCTAATAAACGAGAGGACTCGGTGTCGAAGTACTGCGTTTACATGTGTGTGTTAAACAAAAAGGCATGTGTAAATCGTTATTGCCAAAGTGGCGCTGATTCTATGTGTCATTTTTCTCCGAATGTGTGTGTGTGTCTGTGTGTTAATTTTTTATTCTAAGTTTCAATGTAGCAAAATGTATTGTGTGTCATGTGATATCCGGTTTTTAAATTTGAAATTGGCTCTACTCTAATTTCTGAGGCTTCTACGCGATTTATTGTCCTTGAGGATTGTTGGATACGTTACAAGACATTCATGAAATTATACCTCAGAGTATAACTAATTTCTTTCTCGACAGTTCACGAGTGTCCCCGTGATAATTATGAACGTATTGCATGGGGCAAATATGAGGGCTACAGTATAAAAACTCCAGCCATGCTCCTAGGTCAGATACCATTAATCTTTCAGCTTCCAGTCAAACTAAATTTCCGAAGATTGGATGAGCCAGTTTTTCGTGTCACCCTGTGTCCATCCAATTAATTTCGGTGGCCCGGACTATCCTTGACTCGACCTTTTGGCCTGCTCTTGAATTCCTCCAATTACCATGTAACAGGAGAATACCCACTGTCGGGCAATGAATCCAACCTTCGATTCTCACACAAGCTCCTCTCGCTTGGGAATAAAACGAGAGCGAAACCGACAAAGCTATTCACCTGATCCCAGAGCGTAATGTACATAGACGAAACAGTGCGGTTTCAGATTAATCTCAGCCATCGCAAGAGTTTCTACTCTATCGTATCCTCTTACCGATCGCAAAGAGCCAGGATTATCGGTAACTTTATGTACCGTGAACTGCTGTGAGTGAAATCAGCCCGGAAAATATAACTGGATTTTGAACTTGGCGAAGTCTTGAATTCTGATCACGTGTATATAGACTCGCGAATAACAGGTACGAATTAACCGAGATTCAAGAATGTTGATAACATCGCCGTAGATTCCTTGCATTGGGAAAAATATCAATGACCTGTACCAGAGTGTGTCCGTCGAGTACTGATGTTGATCTTGCACAGACTCGCGTGACTTCGCGCGAAGATGATCATATCTCTTCCAAATTGGGTGGATTCAATGAATAAATTGAGAAACTTATTTCCCGTAGTAACATATCACAGAAGAATTGAAAGTGCTCATTCAGACTGATGCTTAGATGGACCGCTTTCATCTCCGTTTACAATAGGGAGGTTTCACCGATTTATTAACGTCAGTTGATTGTTGGGATTCCGTTGTTAAGGAAAAAAAAATGCGATAATATGGAACAAACAATTGCAATCACCTCAATCTTCAAACTTCAAACTTCTCCAATCTCGAGGGTCTTGTGGTCATTGCATCTTTCAGAACTTGGATATAACGTCAATGATTATGTCGCGTGTCTGGTGGCAAAAGCTCGTAATTAAACGATTTTTTGCCGTTTTTTATGGCAAAGGGGCGAACAATTGTTTTCTTCCGAATTTCGACTGAGAACGTTCGATGATGTTCGAATAAAATCAATTAATTTATGCATTGTCACTTTTTTTTACCCATTTCCAAAGAAAAAGAAAATGAAGGGACTGAATTGAAAAAAAATAATTATTCGCCCTCATGCCATTAGCGAGCCGAGGGAAACGACAAAAAGTCGAATACATTTTTTTTCCTTCAATAGCTCCGAAAACGCGAAGATCTCTTGACATTTTTAACTTCTGAACATTCGTGCAAAAAGTCAAAACTAAAGAAAAAAAAACAAATTTATTCGCCCTTATGCCATTAGCCAACCCAGCGAAACGACAAAAACGCGAATAATTTTTTTTTCTTCATTCTTCTCTCCGGATGTTCTTTTTCTTCTCGAATGAATCAAAGTGTTGATAAAGCTTGAGTAAATTGATTTTATTGGATCGACATCGAAAATCTTTGACTGTGGAATTTATTTCCTACAGGGTGGCACTTACGACTTTTTGGATGAATGTTCAGAACCTGGAAATTTCAATGGATCTTCGCGTTTCGAGTGCTTTAGGAGCGATTGACAAAGAAACATTTCTTTCGACTTTTTTCATTTCCCTGGGCTGGCTAATGGCATAAAGGCGAATAATTTTTTTTCAAAATGGAAAGAAGTTTCTGTTTTTGTTCTTTTCAGTCCATCTTGTGTAAAATTTATGAAAATGAATAAATTAATTGAAATTCATGTTTGCTAAACAATACCGGAAAATATCGTCATTTTTGGCGGATAGGAACTTTTGCGCTCAAGTTTTTTTTATTTCTAATTTCAATAGATCTATGCGTGTTTCGCGTTTCTGAAGCGAACGCAACGAAAACAAGTTTTTGTTCGCCCTTTTGCCACCAAAATCGCATTTTTGGTGCTTACGACCTTCTGTCATTAGACCACTGATCTCTTTATATAGAGGTCAGTGCATTATGACACACGATGTATTAAACATTGCCGACATCATCGTAATTTCTGTTTCGCAATGGGTAACGAGGGGACGAAGAAATCAAATGAGAAGTCAAACCGTACTCTTAAATATCATCACCGTTGAGTACGACATTTTTAATGTCAGGGGTGACAAGGCTGAGGTACTTTGAAGGGTGTATAGAAGTGCTCGTTAGGAAGTTGAAGCCTCGCCCCGTATTTCTTACGGAAATCTGTAGCCGATTCAACGAGCTTTGACAAAAATACCTGTTAAAATTGTGTTTCCCGTGGAATTAAAGATCGTGAAATTATTTGGTCCCACCTCTTCGCTACAATGTTTAAAACTCCGAGGCATGACCGTTCGTATCAAAGCGTCTATACATTTGCCGTCACGGAAAAACATTGATTTTTAGAAACGAATAAAAGAACTAACACTGAGTTGAACAAACAACTTTTATGACACCTCATGAAAAGTGGGGTATCGCATGGCATGGGCAGTTGAAGGGGACGAAAGCAGCCGATTGCATGCCAGGGTCGTAGGATTTGGTCTGCGCGTACGCCCATAATTTTTTGTACTTCCGTCTCTGTCTCGCGGGACGAAACGACGGAAACGATAGTGAGGTGTATTTCCTGTTACTTCCGTACACTGTCGTCTTTCCACGCAGTTATTAGAAAAAAAATATGACGTGCGACAAGGGACGATTAGCAATTTGGGACAAACTTCACACTCGTTGCAATCGCTAACTTTGGTCCCTTTTCACACAATGTACTATCGCTGCTCAAAACGACGTTTACAAGCATTAAAAAAATAATAATACATCCCTGGCGAAAATGAAGTGTGCAAAGAGATGTTCGAGAGGTGTGCGGGAAGTGTCTGCACGCTTCACGGAATGTCTTTTGAAACAAGAGTCACAGTCCCGAACACCTCGCGAACACTCGAGCCACGACCACTTCACGCACACTTGATGCACACTTGATGCACATCGGTGAACATTTCCAACACATTCCCGGAACACCAAGTTTTAGTACCCGTGATCGCCACGCGGCGGCGTTACTTCTCACAGCCAGGTTATCGCGATGGGAGCATATATTCGAGCGCGGCGCGGTGGTTATGTTACTCATTCCTAGACGGCTGGACTACAGCCGAACCAATACCTCCCAGAGATTCAGGTGTTCACACTTCGCGGAATCTTCATGCACACTCCATGCACACTCCATGCACAGTCCGTGCACAGTCGACGCACATTCTCTCACTGCACATCTTGTCACGCTTTCCTTGTTTCAATTTACATTTCCAGCACACTTCAGTTCACACTTTTGTCACACTTGAGTCACATTTCCAAAGCATTTGAATCACGCTTCGGTCACATTCGGTTTCACACTTCATTTTCGCCAGGGATGCCTACGAAATCTTCAATCGATGAAGTACTTACGCTTATAAAATTTCGGACGTCCAAACTGTCAATCGTATTTTTATAACACATGCATAGGTAGTTCGACTTTCCTACCACAAAACCCACACGGGCCAGAAGCCGAGCAGAAAAGTCTGGAAACGTGTGATAATATACATTATATAATGTTATAATGTTATAACGATCCAGCTCAGCTCCAACTGTACAGGCGTCATCTACCCCTGCCATAGCTGCCCATAGCCAACCAACCACACTCTTTGTCATATCGTGAAACTAAACAACAAACGCTGCAAGTTTTTTCGACGTCATTGTAAAGCCAGTAGTATAGTTGAATCAGATTTGTATTCAAGATACGTAAGTTTACACTGTAGGGAAAAGTGGAGCGAAGTCATCTAACGGGGCAACGAGGCCCACCCCGAAAATAATGAGTTACTCGCATTTCCGCATCAAGGGGAATCGTACGAAACGGTATGCAACGATATGGGAAAATGCGAGTAACTCAATTTTTCGTGCATTTCTTTCTTGCGTGCCATTATCAATATACATCAAGCAAGCAAGCCAACAGGTAAGAAGCACAATAAATCGCACCGTCTGCCGAGGGCTTCAGCCTGCGCCTCAATCCGAAGTAGAAGTGGATAAACCAGCGGCGAAATTGCGGCCACAATTCCGTCGTTAAAGAAGTAACTAAAGTTAAACAGAGGTAATCCAATCCAATGTAACCTGAGCCCAAACCTCAACTAATTTTAGCCAAAGCCAGAAGGCGCTTTCCGCTATTCAATTTAGCGACCGTTTTTCAGGTAGCAATAGTACCCTTTTGGACAAGTATCAACCTTCAGAGACCGATTGCGTCGAATCGCCACCATGAAATACTAAATCAACTTTGTTTTTCAAGATTTAAGATCCTCGGAACCTTGGGACTATGCGAATCCAGGATCTCCAAAGCCGCGTTGAATTCGAATGACATAAAATTGTAACACATTTTCATTAATAATTTCAGACTCCAGATGAATACAGGGTGGAATACGACTCTCGACGAGGACTGGAGTACTCGAGGTTTCACGGGTACACTTACGATGGCATCTGGGCCGTCGCATTGGCCATCCAGCACGTGGCTCGAAGGATAAGACATTTTCGTCGTAATCAGACTGTGGCCGATTTCAAGTATCGTGATGAGACTTGGGAGACATTATTTTTAGAGGCTTTGAAAAACACCAGCTTCGAAGGAGTTACCGTAAGTTCTGAGAACGCCACCTTCTATTCCTATTTTCTTCGACAATCTATATAGGAACATTCTACTAACCGCGTTTTGTTGCTTTTGTGTAGGGTTCTATAATTATGTCGATTTTGCAATTAAAAGTGTGCATGCTTATCAACTCTGTGACCTGGTTACTCTACATACCAATGTAAATTCAACAACAAGATTATGTGTCAATGCGAAAGTTCAGAGCAAGACTAGGGAGGCATGTAAACCTGGCCGGAAGCCACCGTGGCACGAATTCCCTATCCGTTGAAGAAATCAGACTCAAGAAAGTTTGCGCTGTAGGACCAGGTCCAACGTATCCTGGCGTTTTGAAGAGCAGTTGAACATCTGCACGTCTCGTTCTGGATTCGCTTCTCTAGAATTCTGATTTTTACGTAAGAGCTACTGAAGCAAACTAGAGCAGAGACAGTCTCAAGAATTTTAGAATATATTCCAGGCAGAGAGACGTTTACCATTTACTCGGCCCCATTTTTGGCTAACTGAGATAATAGTTTGACAAATATCTCGGTTTAAATTCGACAGCGTAGCATCGCTCGTGATTCACTTGATGGTTTTGTGAGTTAGATTACTTCATGGAATCCTAATTTAGAAAGTATCAGTCCCAATTTTGAAGCCAACTTTATATCAGACTTGCGGCTCACCATGCCATCAGCCAAGAAATCTTAGTACAGGATATCATGCAAATTGTAAAAGTTAAGAGCTCGTTTTTCACGCATGTTTTGAAGTTTATCTATACAAGCCGTGAAATATAAGATTCTGAATTCAGATCGGTCCAGTTGATGTTATCACGCCAATATTTAATCGTTTAAAGTTAGTGAGGAACACTCCTATTATTATTCATATATATATACTTCGGCCTGCTTGTTCCTTTGATCTAACTAAGTCGGAAGAGTGTCGTTGTGTAGTCGGTTACATCTTCTAAAATGTTGACATGATCTGTTTTAGGGTCCTGTCAGGTTCTACGGCAACGAAAGAAAGGCATACATCTTACTGAAGCAATTTCAAAGTAAGAAGTTACCAACATTTTGACACCTTTATTCCACCTCAACTCGCAGCATCTAATGCGTCTTGCAAATTATATACATTATATCATGGAACCTTTAAAAACCCAGATACTAAGTCGATTTCATTCACGTGACTCATGCGCTCTGGAGACTATGACCAAGAGCAACCGCGGCAATGAAATTATCCCTCTTTCAACGTCATATTTATACCTCAAATTTCAGTCGATTGAATTCATTTGATGTTATCACACAAGTGATCGACTGCCTTTGATGATCACTCCTAATGTCTGATCGAGCAGAGTATATCGATTCCATTTGCCAATAAGTCCATTGTAATGAGGCAACTCAATCGTAAATTACATCCAAATGAGAATGTGATGGGTCTAGCGATCAATGTCATCTTGGTTGTAATCTGTTCAGGAGTCTTTATGAGGCTGAAGAGCATGCTCTAGTCATTCTTCTTTACACACAAAGTAGCCGCGTCACTTATTTTCACTGATATCAACGCTTACGCATAACGGGCGCGAAAAAGAAGATAAGAGCGCACTTCCGCATGAAATTCCGAACACATACATCCCAAAATATCTCTGTTTCACGCAACAATAACGACAAAATCCTTGTTCCTATAACTAAAATGATAATTGCCGCTCTCAACTGGTGGTCGCGGCCATTACCATTTTACTTAGGAATAAGAATTTTGTCGTTATTGTTGCGCAAAACAGAGATATTTTGGTATGTATGTGTTCGAAATTTCATGCGGAAGTGCGCTCTTATCTTCTTTTTCGCGCCCGTTATGCGTAGGCGTTGATATAAGTGAAAATAAGTGACGCGGTTACTTTGTGGGTAAAGACTGACTAGAGCATGCTCTTAACGGCGTAACGGCAAAAGGACTGCATATAGGTATAATCAAACAAATCACAATTTGAAACAACTCTTGACTATAATCCAACTTCATTGGATTCTAAACTATCGCTGAACTCATTGTCAGATTGACTTTGAATTCTATTTTTGCGCAGTGTACGAATGAAATAACGCGATGGCTATCAACGTCATATTATACAATAAAAATTCTATTTGTAACATTGGTGTTTTCGTTCGGAGTATGTTCAGGTGTGCGTACCGCAGCGTTCAATACTGAGTCTGGTAGCGCATAACTTATTGATTTTAATGTACGAGTGTATTTCTTCAATTCAAACTTCGAAACAAAGATCAACGTCTGACAGACAAGCTAGAATATTATGAATTATACAATAGCCACAGCAGCAAAAATCCAGCAACCGTAAATGAATTGCTGAGCTTTTTTCAAATACTGTTAATGTGTCTCAAATCTTGCTGATCGTTTCGAATTCAAATAAAGGGACCTGAGATTTTCTAATGTCCACTAGATAGCTGTTCAGGTGATTAAGCGCGTACATGGACAGTAAAAAGTTGGCGATTGTGGGTACCACAAAATCTTGACATTAGCACCGGTGACCTGGAAGTCTAGATGATGTATGCGATACGTAAATTAGAGACTTTGCAGCACCCTTGTCAGCGTTAAATCAGGCGACGTTGTTCCAGGTGGAAGTGAGGTCAAGGTAGGCGAGTATAATGGGGTCACAGGTGAACTAGATCTCACCAGGGGTCAGCCCTTGGAATGGCGAGGCAAATCACCACCGAAGGACAGGACGTTGCATATAATCGAACACTCGATGGTGAACATAACAATCTACGCCGTTTTAGCGGCAGCTGCGAGCGTTGGAATCGTAATGGCAGTAATTTTCCTAGCAATTAATATCAGATACAGAAATCAAAGGTACTACCATTAACGAGACCATTTTTTTTAATCTTGTAAAACTCGAGGACATGTCAAACCGACTGTCAATTTTCAGGTACATAAAGATGTCCTCGCCACATTTGAACAACTTGATAATAATCGGGTGTATGCTGACGTACAGCAGCGTCATATTCTTGGGTTTGGACTCACAGTTGTCGAGTGTCACGGCATTTCCATACATTTGCACAGCGAGAGCTTGGCTTTTAATGGCTGGATTTTCCCTCGCATTTGGATCAATGTTTTCCAAGACTTGGCGGGTTCATTCCATATTCACGGACGTGAAATTGAACAAAAAGGTGAGGGAACAGCCGTACGGCATTTCATCACGCAGTCAAAGGATTTATCAAAGTAAATTTTCGTTTGTTGATTATGCTCAAATGTCATGACGAGTACACACAACTTTCCGTGCGCAGGTGATTAAGGACTATCAACTATTTATCGTCGTTGGAGTTCTACTTTTTATTGATCTGGCGATTATGACAACCTGGCAAATCGCAGATCCGTTTTACAGAGAAACGAAGCAAATGGAACCATACGTAAGTTTGAGATAACGGGGTGAAAATTAAAAGATCCCATTTCGCGTATTCTCACTGTTTTAAGTTGAACGAACGATTACATCTTTCAGCCGCATCCTTCTAGCGAAGACATTATCATTATCCCCGAGAACGAGTACTGCCAAAGCAACAGAATGACGGTCTACCTCGGGAGCATATACGCCTATAAAGGTCTCCTTCTGGTAAAATGAATTTGGCTCTCTTCAACCAAGTAGAATAACATTAGCCCATGAATCTACAGAAAAGTACTGAAACCTTATCTGTAGGTATTACATAGGCTATTTACTGGGTCGTGGTATAGATAAATTAGCCCTGATAATCAATTAATTTTCGCCTGGCGGGTCGCGATAAAATATTTACCCTATTCCCCGTAGTGGTGCGAGAAATCAGCCCTCAAACCCACGCGAAAATTTGTTGAATCTGATCGCAAACTAAGTGAAGTACCTCTTGAGCCGAAGTTGATCTTGAGTTTAACTGCTATTTTATGGACGAATCGATCGATAATTTGACCGCTCTTTACAGATATTTGGAGCGTTTCTGGCCTGGGAAACGAGACACGTCAGCATCCCGGCGTTAAACGACAGTAAATACGTTGGTATGAGTGTCTACAACGTGGTTATCATGTGCGTTACCGGAGCTGCGATAAGTTTCGTCCTCGCCGACAAACAAGACGCGATGTTTATCATGTTGTCGGTTTTTATCATCTTCTGCAGCACGGCGACCCTCTGCCTGGTTTTTGTGCCGAAGGTAAATTGTTAAGACGTGATAAAGCGAACACTTTTAACCCCCGTGTCTAATCAAATGCCTTCTACTTCGTGGGTAATACACATTTTATTAGGCGAGTAAGGATTATTGTGCGGGGCACGTGTTTCGGCACAAAGACCCTGTTAATGCACTTAAGTCGTGAAATGACTGCCCCGGACTGATTAAGGTGTGAATGAGTAAATAAGCGTTAATTGCTGATTAGATTAAACGCTTATTTATACATGGATGTCAATTAAGTAAACGTACTCAGCCGGATCACGGTCCTCCCTTCAGTCTCGCGATCCCAGTTCAGTAATGTCATCAACAATCAGCGCTTCAAGAGTTTTTTTTTTATCTCTTGAATTACGAGAACAATAAATACCAACAAGTTTACTGCACTGCTGTGAACCTTTCCGTTACAGCTAATAGAATTGCGCAGGAATCCCCAAGGATCGATTGATAAGAAATTCCGGCCAACGTTAAGACCGGCGTCTAAAACACGAAGGGACTCCTCGGTAACTGAGCTTGAGGAAAGATTGAATGAAGCCAAAACTGCAAATGTGAAATTCAGGAAACAACTCATGGACAAAGAATCAGAACTCCAGGCAAGTCAGCCCCCATTTTATCATAAATCGAACAGTTCAGGCAGAATTTTTCATTTCTTATTGCCAATCCGTTGCACTCCGACAAGAATTTTCGCGGTTTGTTACAGATGTTCGCTCGGATGCTAGAGAGCAGCTGTGTAGCTGATACACAGGAAGTAATGAACAGGTTGGCGGTACCGAGGCCAGAGTCTATTAGAAAAGAAGGTAAGCCTCACTTGTCAATTCTTATTTGTCGTTTACATGGAGAGTCCAGTCGTGTTACGTAGTGAGAAGAAGGCTTCAATTCTGCACGTATTTGTGCTGAACGCCAAATAAGTCATTTCAAAACCTATTCGGATTGAACAGATTCATGTGAATCTTATTTTCAATCATTCTATGGATGACGGCCGGAGAAAAGTCCCATTTTCATTCTTGTTGCAATCGAAGACCGGAAGTCCTTGTCTGTAAATCATACACAGCACAAACTCTCACAGTTTTTGGAACATTCTTAACTTTACAAAACATTGATGCGAGAGATTTATGTATTGGATACTTGCATCAGCCTTTACGAAAACTTGTCACTCATGCTCAATATGTGTTTGTGTATGTGTAAGAGCCCACTGTGCAGGTGCATGGCGCACAAAATCACAAAGGTTAGTCATTCGACCCCCGAATTATGTGAAGAAGTATTAGTATTATTTTAGTATCATTATTTCTATAATACTAGACTGATAAGGCCGTATTCTATGAATCCCTGGCACCTGTGAAGTCTTGGCAAATATCCTCTATCGAATTATAGTTGATTTGCTTCACTTTTTGAAATACCTGTTATAATAACACGCATTTCTTATTTATATCTAACCGCTTGAACTTACACACATCGTCGCCTCAATATTGATTCGCCCTACACAGTTGAAAAAAATCTGTTAAGGCTAATATCTTTTACCTGTCCCAGAAAGCCCAAATAAATATTTTTGTCAATTCAACAGAACCTATTATTGTTAAACGTCTACTGGAAGAACCTGTCCATTTTTTTAAAGATAAGTAACAGATTTGCTTGTTAGTGTAACAAAAAAAGATTGTCAGCGTAACTAGAAAATAATGTTATTCCAACAAAATCCGTCTGTTGTATCTGAATTCGATGACTGTGGCGATGCAGGATTTAACATTTGTGAACGTCAATTTTCTTTTCGTCCTACCCCCCTTGAAAACGCGTCTTTTCATACATGCGAAGCGGGTGGAATCTGAGTTATTGTGACCGCTTGGCGAGCGGGCGCACATTTCCATTACAGCCAGCTTCGAGCGGGCGGAAAGTATGAAAAGGCGTGGTTTCAAGGGGTGGGGACGAAAAGTATCGTGTGCACCACGGGCGGAAGGCGAGTTTCACTCGTGCGACGGCCGCCCTCGCTTCCGCCCTTGATACACAATATACTATTTCGTCCGACCCCCCTTGAAAACGTGTCGTTTCGTGCACGCGAAGCGGGCGGAATCTGAGTTATTGTGACCAGGAAGTAAGAGGGAAGGAGACCGATCCCCATGCTGGTCGCTCGCCAAAACCTGCGTTGATATTTACGGCTCTTTAGTAGTACGGTATTCTGCCACTCGCAGTGCTGGTGATGCACGCCGGGTCCGTTGGTGCCATGGTGGGGGTTTGTTTACGTTTTGATTGGTCGTATGCCAAGATCACGTGATGGGTCGAGGACCCGGTAGGTCCGTGGGACCCGGCGTGCATCACCAGCACTGCGGGTGGTAGAATATTGTACTACTAAAGAGCCGTAAATATCATCGCAGGTTTTGTAGCATGGGGATCGGTCTCCTTCCCTCTTACTTCCTGGCCAAGATCACGTGACGGGTCGAGGACCCGGCCATAGACATAGAAAATACCGGGACGGAGCATAAACTCGATTTATAGGCGAGGGGTGTGAAGCCAGAATAAGGGGGGGTCCGCCATGATAGTTGCTGCCTACTTTCGATTGGCCCGATCATGCGCATGCTTAGTACCGCGTATTACAAAACAGGTTATAAATTATAATTATTAGATTCCTTATTTCACGAATTCATGAGGGATGATGAGTTTATAAGTGGCCTCAATACCCGTACCACATACAATTTCTATTGATAAAATATTACATCATATGCTCATTTCACGCTGAAGTAGTTATAAACGTCAATCACTATACCGATAGACTAAGGCCAAAGAAGCGTATCGAGTATGTATGACCAGAGCCGTTCGCTCTTCTAGGCTATCTTAGGCAATCGATATTGTAGCGCCTCTTTGCGATAAACCTAATGAACTGCTAGTGAATATCATGTCGGTAAGGCAGTCTGGCGTCTTTAGAAACGTACATAACCCATGTAAAGCAGCACTTCCTCGGTCTATTTCACTGTCACCAGATTTTTTTTCCCTATCCCAAGCATTATTTTCCCTACTGAGAATTTTTTCCGCTATTTTCTCTCACGTTTTCAAGGGGTGGGACGAAAAGTACCGTGTGCACCACGGGCGGAAGGCGATTTTGACTCGTGTGAAGGCTAACTTCACACTCGTCAAAATCACCTCCTTTCCGCCCTTGATACACAATGTACTATTTTATTCTACTCTGAATACCTTCTGGTTTTCGATCAATTTCGTCGTCAAATTGACAGTTGATAACTGTTCGACTTCATCACTATAATTATTATTTATAATATCTACAGGTTTTACCCGTGGGGCAAGAATCTTAGACATTGAAAATGTTTCTTATGATTTTTCATTCATTTTTATTTTATTTTCACATACATTTTTGAGTGCGTTCCGCTGAACTTATATGTTTTTTTATGCACTGTGTCTTACGTTCACATTCCCGAAACAATCTAGAATTTCTGAGGTTGAAAGAATTAAGTTTTTTACACTCTAAGTTACTCCCGTCATTGATATCCAATTTGTGTTTGCAATATAATTTGGATCGCTCGGCATCAGTTAACGTTTTTCACGTACTCGCTTCCATTACTCGCGGAATAACTAACCATAATACACATCCGGTTCTCTTGTTCATATTAAAACAAAAAACTTCCAACCTTACATGCTTTCTATATCCGACTCCCGTGACGATAAAACGTTACATCTGTTGCTCAAAATGTTAAATTTGCCGATCGGACACCCATACCCACCACCTACACTTTCTAAATACCCCAAAATAGAAGCATTTTCAATGCTAATTATTAACTTGCACGTTTTTAGACTTTTATATTCAACATTCATAAGAGTATCGTAATTGAAACTCAATATATGTTCCCTATGTCCTTCGTCAGCTATACGACATTGAAGTTGGAAATGATTCCGGCTGTGTGGTGAGCGGTGACGCGTAAGTGTAGACGACACCGTGCAAATTCACTCGTTAGAACAAAAACGACTGCCAACCATCTATCGGCGCGCTACGGTACCACAATTCGATATTTCTGTGACTTTCTACGAAGAACACGTGTTATATTTACCACATTTCAAAAATGTTATTCGTATTCTACATTTTCAAACTGTTGAAGTTAACAGGTTACAGCCACTTTCAAAATTCAACAGCAATGGAGCCTCCGTCTGTTGAAACTACAATCCGACCTTGTCATTTTTAACAGGAAAACGAGTCACGGTATTTTTTTTAACAGTTACCGAATTTATTTTTAACTGTGTACGGACCATTCATATTTGACCAGAATTTTCGACATTAAACTTGAATTACAATTTTTGAAAGTATTTCTATGACAGTTCTGTACATAAGTTTCTTATAGTGATGCATCCTGACAACATTATCATTCATTCAATTTGAATTTTTATTTCAAAGTTTTTTCATGAAACTCCAATTCGTTACAAACTGCAGGTCTGTAGGGCAAATGAATACTAAGGCGACAACATGTAGAAGGGAACAAAAAAAATGTCATATTGAACATAGAACAGATGGTTGATTTACTGTTCTCTGTAAGGATTAGGCGAATGTTATCATTTAAAGAGGCAGAGTTCTGCCTGTGTAAAAGTATAATATCGGCATGACATTCGCTGAATGAAATCGTCCAAGTACGATACTGAAACAGAACGCAGCAGATGTTTTTTTTAACATTGTTCATAGTTAAGTTTGTAACTAAATTAATTATAGCGTGACCGCGAGCCTCCTGGTCTTGGGGAATTATGTTTCTCTTTTCGACTTTGTTGGCAAAGAGAAGTAAATCGTGCGTATCGATCCTCGGATTCCCTGTACTTCATTTCCTTTTCTTTCGTCACATCGTTGAAATTAATCCAGGGCCTCCGAATTTGATATTGCATGAAACCATTCAGAGATATTCTGTGTTGAATTGTCATGCTAAAAATATATCGCAACAATAAAAGAAGAACACGATGCAATCCATGATGAATAGCAATATCTGACCTCTAGTTACAGTATCAGAAACTTCGTATACACTTATTGTCAGTTACCGCCCTAGCTATAACTTAGCAATAGTCAGGCAGCATTGGATTTATGTTCTTACGTTTGAGTTGTGTTAGCAGCGTATTAGCTCAACAGTTTATCGTAAATCTAGCTGTATGATATGAGCGCGAAGTATGTATATTGCTACTGCACAGTATAGGTGTTCAATGGTCGTTTTCCAGGCTGCTTCAATCACGTAAATAAATCTAGAGGTGTGCGAAATTATATGAGCAATTTAACGAACAAACATTATCATGACACGCGAGGTGTCCGATGAACTGGACAGCGATATAGAAACAATAGTACCCCGCCTGCAAAACGCCGCTATACACAGCCGCTGATCACCTACTCCCAAAGTAACGAGAGTTTTTTGTTTTCATATAATTTGTGATAGTTCCCCTCGCTTGTTAAATAGTTGAAAATATTTTTTAGCTGCCCACTTGGAGTTCTGAAGACACTGTGTAAATAGAAGAATCGAACGTGGTAGCCCTTTTATAACTGGCTAAACCTCGTTTGAATATCAGTTGGCTTGTGGAACTTTGTTCGTCTGAGTAGCACGTGCGTGAAGTATGAATTTCTGTTACAGGTCCATCGGCTGCGACGGAGACAACGGATATTTCCATGTCAATGTGCAGCCTGAATTCAACGACTGTTTCTCAACCGGAAGGGGAATACGTTAACCTGCCTACTGGAGACACGAACTCCACGAGGTTAGTTCATTAATTGCAGGAAAATGTCACGGTTCGGCAAAATTATTATCGTCAGGGTCTGACGGTCCAAATTTCGTATAGTCGAATGATTGGTAGTTTGAATATCTGACAATGTCACATGCAGAATTCTATTTCCTTTCGATTCGTGTAGATTCGCGTTATCTCGTCTGACTGACGGAAAATTCCCCTACGAATAGTCCTGAGATAACATTGGCCCGAACCTTTTCGATGAGACCGCCAGTCAATGTAACATCATGTTCTCGGTGCCCGCTTTCGATTCGTGTAGATTCGCGTTATCTCGTCTGACTGACGGGGAATTCCCCAACGAATAGTCCTGAGATAACATTGGCCCGAACCTTTTCGATGAGACTGCCAGTCAATGTAACATCATGTTCTCGGTGCCCGTTGAAGCCTGTTCGGTTTTTTATCGAAACAATACGTGTAGAACGAAATGACGAGACCACGTCATGGTCCGGCTGTCTTATTTCCGGCTTTCGTAATAAACCGTCAATCC
Source organism: Euura saliciscinereae (assembly GCA_018420115.1). Classification (NCBI taxonomy): domain Eukaryota; kingdom Metazoa; phylum Arthropoda; class Insecta; order Hymenoptera; family Tenthredinidae; genus Euura; species Euura saliciscinereae. Next base: position 55,624 of record JAFFZH010014583.1, read on the forward strand.
TGAGATAGTCGAGTGGTTCATTTTGCAGGAAGAAGACATCCTTCTCAAAACTTCCAACGATTTCGATCGACATCGAGAGGATCCCGCTTGTTCCGCCAAAAACCACAACAACCATCCTCCACTCGGCTATGAAACAGCCGAGTGATTCTACTCTACGACGTAAAAACCGGTCCAGCGAGTGTAGAGAAAGTGAACCGCTCCTTGAAAGAAATACGGAAATGAAGACTGCAGCCGCAGAACCGAGTGTCGATTTCGTCCCCGAACTCGTGGAGGAAAGCGACTCTGTCGTTCTTGAGGAAACGGACATTCCCCGCGATGGGAAACTGGCCAGGCTAAGGGAACACTCCGAAGAAGCTGAACCAAAGCTGCCGACTCCACCGCCATCGAAAAACGTATCTTTCGGTGAACCTCAGGAGCAGAACTTCCTCGAGCAAGCCATTATTCCGCCACCTATGCAATTCATTCCGAAACACAGGCAAACCGGTGAGTTTCGATGGGAGATTTGTTCCTGAATTGTGACCCCATTTCTTATTCACTTTTTGGTCAGGTTCGACTGCCACATCGCCGCATCAGACGTCGCTACGCCGGAGGGCGTCTGTCAAAAATAACGGGATAGGGCACCACGAACTTTTTGAGAAAAGGCGTACCAGCGTCCCGGTTAATTCAATCAGCTACATCTCGACGGAGAATATTCGTGGCGCCGAAGACAGAACCATCGAGAACATGCTCGGAGGGTCATTCAACAAGGCTTATGTGATAGGTGAGTGCGGACACCGACGTCCTATCGGAGGAACTGGGTATAGATGTGAACGACACGGTGGCCGAGGACACAACCACGCTATTCTGAACGGTGGTGCCTTGGACACACCGACACCAAGAAGACATCGAAAACTTTATGATACCCACAACGCCAGCTCACCCAACGTACCAACGACCGTCAACGCGAGTTCCTCTGATACGGGTAAGTGCTTCAACATCATTTCATTACTTTAAAGCTGAATCTTTGTTGTAAAACCTTTTGAGGAAAATTGAAGAACATAGTTTGCAATTAAATTGAGAAAAACAGGGTAGAAGTATTTTTGAGGATTATCTCGGTATTGTATTCGAAATCGAAGGGGGTCTGAGGTGAAAAAATTGTTCCGGTTTATGACATACCTCGTATCGAGTACAGGAGGTTCGGTTATTACGCCTTTGAGGAAACTACTTGCTCACTTGACTGTGGCTAAAGATGTGGTATCAACTATCCAACAACATTCAGGATCAGTAGATAAGAGATCGATTTGATCAAGTTATTGATGTGTACGTGTACCTTGGAGTTGTTTGTCGTTTGCAGAAAAGTACGAGGAATCCCTGTCAACAATAATCCAACGGTCGGTGTCTGAGAAATCTCGTGAGAAATGTGCCCGTGCTCGAATGGGTCCTGGGACAGTTCCACTGGGGGAATGTCCGCACCGAGCACCTCGAAGACTTCGCGAATGTCGTCACGCCGAATCGAAGCTTCGCCAGCAGGCCAGAATGGACTATGTCCAGAGTACACCGAACGTGGCGACGATACACAACAACAAGTTCGCAAGTGGTAACAGAAGCTCATCAGTGAACGTCTCAAAGATGTACAGTGCGGTATCAGACGGTGAACTCCTGGACATGGCGATATTGCCAATTTTCCAAAAACTACTTAGCGACAGACACAAAAACACAACTCGTGGTGGTTACGGAGCTAGCTGTCCAAATATATCGATAAAGTGCGACATAGTGGAGTACCTTTAATAGACCTATTAAATAAAACTAAACAAATTAATAAACGATCAGAGTGTTAGTGGGAAGTGAACTCGTTGAATGTCGTCTAATATGTCGTTGAATCATTAAATTCACACACTTAACATTGAAAAAAGGATTAAGGAGATTTCTTCGATAATCCGGACTCCAATATTCTAATTGCTAAGTCGAGTGAAATTTTATTGGCAGCGGGTGAGTTTCTCATTTCTTCATCCTCCGCCCCCGACGGTCCTGCGTTGTCTGCATACTACCCGGAGAGTTCCTTCACTCACTCCGTTTGTTACACTTCGAGGCTCAAGGTGAGCTTCCACTTAATAAATTGGGAGCAGCATATTTTTCGAAATAATCTGCGATCTTCTTGCTCTTCATTTATTTTCGTTCCACTGTGTACTCAATTCCTCAATTATGGTCGACCGGCCTACTTTGCAGTATTTCAAGCAAATCTTCCGATTCAATTGAGGGTCGACTCCGTGGTACTTTGTCACAAGACTTATGAGAACTCGAAACATTATTTTATAAACAATAATCTGTAATACCACGGAGTATCGATGGTTCTCAACTCTCCATTCGATTATTTGAATGCGTTTTCCCGGATAATGGTACACCAACGCAATACACTTATGAGTAATAGACCCGTGAACGATAGTCCCGAAGGTGAGAGTGATTTTAAATAATTAATTTACCAAAAAAAACTTCGGAATAATCATGTAGTATTCGCACTCGAAATGAATCTATACTTGCAATAATTTTTTTGAACTTATTTGTAAAATAGCGTGTGGCTGTGATCGATCGAAAATACAGCGCTATTTGGGCAGACGATAACTGAAAATGAATAATCGATGTACGAAAATTTACTCATTCATAATATATTATAGTGCTGCTCCAAGTTCAAAAAAGTGAATCGCAAGTTATAAAGTTACGATTCGAACAGACTCTGAGAGGATGATGGTTATTGATCGAACTTAAGCAAGAATTGATTACATTTATATAACTGGCAAATGATTAACCGTCGTGAGTTGCGATAACGAAACAATAATCGCTCATCAAGTTTCATAAGTAAGAAAAATTGTTCCGAACATTTCGTATTTCAAGTATAAGAGTATTGTATGTATTCTGCGTACCGTATCCCGGATGCGGGTAATAATTCGATCGGGTCAACCGGAAATCAAGATATCTAGCACGATACAATTCTTCGTGTACATTAACCCTATGATTGCTTGAAAAGGACGAATAAGTATAGAACATGCCCTTATTCTGGTCAAGAATACAGTATGCGTCTTGATTTTTGAAACTACGCCAAATTTGTATTACCGTAACGCGAAGCGAATCATTGCTGGCATACCAGAACCGTGTAAGACTACCGACTTATAGGGCTGTACGGTTTAACCGGCTTAACCGGCCAAGGCGGTTAATCTGGTTAATTAGCTGATGGCTTAACCCCAGGGTGGGCAACCTGTACACCCAGTGCAGATTCTGCACTGGCCAGGTAGGCTTGTACACCCAATCCTATTACCCAGCCAATCAAAAGGGATTAGGCCTCGGCGGCCCGGGACTACCTGGAGCGCGCCTGGGTCGCTTAGAACAATAGCTTCTTGGAATTCATGACCTGCTTACGAATATTTTCCTATGAAAATACTTCTTCGATTCCGGGCTACGATCAAAAGCTATTGAAAAACTTCTTCAAAATAACAGACCTTTTCCCGACCCAGGTAACAAGCTTAACTGACCCATCCAATTATGTACACCGGCTCGGGGGCCTTGTACACCGAAAATTCAAAACTTGCCCACCCTGGGCTTAACCGGTTAAGCGGCCAAGTCGGCCAAACGATTAACCGGTTAACCGGCCAAAACGGTTAACTCGGTTAACTCGGTTAATCGGCCAATGGTACCGGTTAACCGGCCAAGACGGTTAACGTTTAACCGCGGTTAACGGTTAAGTTGACCAAAAAATAATTTCATTAAGAGGGTTGGATACCTCTCAGACCAGCCCTAAGAAGTAATGATGTCATGAAGTTACTGATTTTTTTTCACGTACTATTTTCATCAAAGATCAACTTCGTAGAGCCTCAAAATTTTAAGACTACATCTTCGTGGTTTTTGAGAATGCGAATTTCGAAAAAATTAGGATATAAAAAATCCTATGCGTATGATTGTTCGGGTTAGTCTATTGAACATGTAAGGAAATCGACAGCCCTGTATGGTGAAAATTTTTGGAGAAGATACGATTTTGAAAAAATGATTGAATGAGTTTTGATGGAAAATGAACATGCGCTAGAGGTCGTTGGTGGAGAGATATGGAGATAGGATTTTTTACATCCTCATTTTTTCGAAAATCGCATTCTCAAAAACACGAAGATGTAGTCTTAAATTTTCAGGCTCTAGGAATTTCATCTTTGATGAAAATAGTACGTGAAAAAAAATCAATAACTTCATGACATCATTACTTCATAGGGCTGGTCTTAGAGGTATCCGACCCTCTTAACCGGTTAAACCATTGGCCGATTAACTGAGTTAACCGAGTTAACCGTTTTGGCCGGTTAACTGGTTAAACGTCTGGCTGACTTGGCCGCTTAACCGGTTAAGCCATCGGCTAATTAACCAGATTAACCGTCTTGGCCGGTTAAGCCGGTTAAACCGCACAGCCCTACTACCTACTGTTTAGAAAAAATATATATATTTGTCGTACAATCTCTATCGTTAACTTTGGACTACTATTCATACGTAGATAGTTAGCTAATATAATAATATTACTAGTACATAATAATATTATCGATCATAAGATTAACAATGGAGACAACTATGGAAGAATATATATAATCGACAAGAAACGAACAATCGGATAATATGAGAAGTGAGAATGATACAAACTCTAACGTAACTTGAGAGACTGTTGACCTGATCAGTGGTGAGGTACGTTAATAATCACGCGGGATTACGTGCTGAATGAGAAAAACTAGTTTTATTTGAAAAAAAAAACTGATCTTACCGTATAACTTACACTTGCAGGGTGTTACAATTTCTGATATCACCTTATTTTCGAGTGAGATCACATTGTTTTCTAGGTAAGACAGGATGCAGGATGCTGTCACTTCTGATTTCGTATTTTCTCTCAAGCTCCATGATGTCAGTAAGTCATTCTAAAAAATCATAGTCTTACGCAGGACATGAAAGGGTAGATGATACTTTAAGCTGATCTGCCGTTGGTGCTGAAGAAATGAATAATACTGAAAGCGTGAGAGAAAATGATGTTTATAATATAGGTGACAGAGTGACGGGCTTAATTATTTGGTAGGGCGAAGGACGTATATAGTCAGGGCGCCAAAATTGTTGAAACATTATAGATGTTTACAAACTGTTTTTAAATATTATTAATATTTAATGAGTAAACATATAATTAAAAAATTGGTCTAGTGAAAGATTCCCGCGTGAACGATGATTATCATGTAACGAGATATCGTCTTGGTGATAGTATATATCATCGTTTCCTATTTCCAAGATCTTGGCAATGACGATATGCGATTTTAGTTAGCTATCTTTTATATATAGCGTATAACATCACCGTGTAATATTATAAACATTAGACATTTTATTGAATGTTAGACATAACATAAATACGATTCATGATCGTCTCTGGCCATTGTCAAGATCTTATACTAACTATTTCATATAATTTTTATAAATTTTAATATTGTTACATCTTCACCAATCACTCGCCTTAAAATATCATTCATTTTCAAAGCTCAGGCCGAATACCGAGAAAACTGAACTTCGCCGTTTTACTATTGTGAATATTTCAATTTCTAGTCAAATTCCTAAACACGGACAACCCGAATCAATTTCCTGAAAAAACAAGAACTCAATCTGCACTATAGTTCGTTTTTTCTTCGAGCATGAAATCATGTACGTAAAGCACTGAATTTCTTCCGAACAACGAAACGTTCATGTCAGCCAGAGGTAGTTTTCGCTACTGAACGAATTTATCGGATTTCTTATCAAACATCGTAGGGACAGAAACAAGTAACTGGTTACGTAGTTCACTAGTAGCGAAAACCATGTTGTAAAACGTTCGAATTTCTTTTATTTTAATAACATTCGTGATAATTTTCGAGCTTCAATTCTTCGTAAATTCCATACAGATCGAATGTTTGAGTGATGAGGGTTGCATTAATTTTGTACACATGTACCTATAATACATTGTTACCATGATCGCATCATATATATATATATATATATATATATATATATATATATATATATAT
>JAFFZH010014584.1:3017-24193 GCA_018420115.1 Euura saliciscinereae
TTTTTGCAAAAAAATACGAGAGATATCGTCGCGCCGTTTATCTCAGTTTTTTCCATTTCCAAACCAGTCCCGATGATGACCTAGGAGTCTGGTTCGACTCGATTCTCTGTTAGTCATTCTGCCGAAATTAGCCAGACGCCGGGTTGTCTTACCACTATCTAGTATACGAAGAAGTGGTTTTTTAATACATATCTATATCACCTTTGCACAAGGTGGTAGAAAATAAAGAAAAAAAAGACAAGAAAAAAAAAACGAAGAAGCAGCCAAATGCGTGGAAAATCTATTCTCCAACGTTCTCGTCATTTCTTCGAGAAAGAAGCATTTAGACGACGTTATATAGACAAAAAAAAAACAACGAAACCTATCATAAAGCCCATTAAACCAACCTACGTTGGCTTCTCATCGGTAAAATTTGTCTCCAATTGTTACGCAATCAGACGTGATTAGGTCAGTACTTTAGGGTCTGTATAGAATCGACTATGCTTGTAGGTGTGTGTAACTTTTTTTTTTCATTTTCATTTTGTTGACGTCAACAAATCTCCTCGTGCTCGTCTTATGTGGATCATTGTGTGGTACCCTTGGCCTGACAACAGGTGCCAAAAAATACGTGTGTAAAAGTTTCGTTAGTTTGTGTTTGTGGGGGGGGGGGGGGGTTTTAGACACTTGCCAAGAAAACTGTACAGTGTACACTATAATTTGAACGATATATAGAGCGATACAGGTACAGCTGTACTTCGTCACAGAGACACTTGCAGTCCACAAGTCTCTTGAGGTATGACGCGAAGTACAGTAAAAAAAAAAAAAAAAAAAACCTCCAACGGTGACGGTTTACTTCCGAAATAAAGTCTCGACCGTGATAATACGTACACACGGCTACGTTTACTACCGTTTTACTACAGAGACATTCCATTACTTAAACGTCACGGTTACTGCGCTATACGTTTTTTGCTTTTCATTATTATTCTAAATTATAAATTAAACTTCAATAGAAATCGCGTGTAGAACTTATGCTAGAGATATGTATCGCTGTGTGTATGTGTATGAACGTACTCTAGATCGTTAATTTCATTTATTATTACTTCCATTTTTTATTGCAAACATTCTGATAGTCCGAGGCCGGAAACAGGTCAGCAAATTTAACCAAGGTTCAAGGTTTGAGTTTCAAAGGTGATTAAATAAACACGTAGAGTATAAAATGTTTACTTCTACTCCTTAACCCAAAAATTTATTGTTGAAAATTGACAATGAATAAAAGTGATGTAAAAATTGATCCAAAATCGATATCGAGAAGCTAGAAATTTCGAGCTAACATCATTCATGGTGGCCAGTGGTCAGCAAAAAGTCAGGGGATCCAAAAACTTGTCAGGGAAAAGTCAAGGAAATGTTGATCAATGGAAGTAGTAGCAAAACTTGCATAAATTTCTAATAATAAAAAAAGGATTCTCAAAAATCATTTTCTTTCACCATTGATTCAGAATATTTTTTATTGCATATTTGAATAACGACTAATTTGTCCAAATTTCAGTTAGGAAAAATTACAATTTGGTCAGGAAAAGTTAGGGATTCTTTTTTACTCTTTATAGTGGCCACCATGTTATTCAGTTTGTTCAGGGGACCCGAAGTGTAAAGTGATGTGTGAGTTCCCACAAACGACGCTAGATCGCGGGCTTGTAGTACGGAATAGTGACGTCATAGCTTGGCGCGAAAAAGATACAGTTTCGAACGTTAAATAACTTTTAATTGACGTATATATAGCATTTTCAACGGTATACATATATGACGTTCGATATTTTTTATTACCCATGTTCAGTGTCTGAAAAAATAAGATATAGTTCTTGGAGTAAATTCAACAGTATTTTTTCGGCTATGATCGGAATAGGGCGGTTTTAATTGACCTCGTTTAATCGTTTTGTTTGTGTCAATTAAACCGAAGGAGAGACAGAAACGCAAATTCAGAAATCAAGGATCCTACAACGTACGGGGATACGTACAATACGTGGATTGGTTTTGAAGATATGTATTGTTTACTTCCTCTACGTACAGTACGTACACGAATTGAATAATGATCACCCGCTCATCTGACGATACTGGATCGATACGCAGCACGTGCGTAAATATCAACGGAAAAACATTATTGCGATTCGCTGACAGAAAAAAAAAGTGTGATAGACAGATATCAGCGCTGTCGCGTAACTCTGTATTATAGGTAGGTTTGGCATTGATCGCGGAATGCCTTGGGCCCCAGGGCCTCTACGGTCCCCAAATTCCTCTTTTTTCAAACATACGGTTTTATTATGTTGCCAACTTTTACGATGAAACCGCGGCACGGTGACGTGTCACGTCGAGTCACTATCAGCTGGTAATTATCGACGATATGCCAATACGGATGACGTATAGAACCTCTCCACGCGACGTTGCAACGCAATTCCATAAGTTTTTTCGAGTCGTATTTAATACTCACGTGAAAATTGACGTTCAATCGGGGAAAAATATCCAGGGCCCTACTTAGTTTTTTACGAATTAAAGCCACTATGAAAATTTCATTTTATATTAACCCGTTATTCAAACCATGAATTCAAAAAAATTTATCTATAAAGATAGTCATTTTTATTCTAATTAATAAGGGAACTTTAATTAAACCATTTGTTGAAATAATAGGTAAAAATCATATGGATCTTGAAAGTCTTTCAATAAAAGAATATTTATATGTCAAATTGATTAAATTTGTATCATAAGTATAATATCCTAAATAAGAACCTCAATCACACCGGGTCCAATTGACCCGGATTCATTTTTCAATCGAATAATACGAGTGGTGAACTGGCAAAAACCGGAAAACTGTAAAAAAAAAAAAAAAAAACATATTTCAGACTTTTATTCTTCCAAGCCCCGAATTGTCAACTTCAACTTTCGAAATTAATATACTTTTTGGAAGACACCATAGTAAACTATTTTTTTTATGAAAGTACTACAAGTCGGGAGTAAAGTTATAAATTTTTGCGGAAAAATATTGAAAATTGAAAAAGCTATTAATTTTTGAGTAGAAAGCCGTTTTTTTCTTAACACCTTTTTTCAGGAATTTTTTTTCAGTACTTGAAAACCAAAAATGTACAGTTTCATCGACGAAAGCATTTTTTTCAATGTTCAAATTATGACTCTGAATTCTTATACGGAAATTTAACGCGTCGTGTAATTGCTTCAGTAATCGCTCAAAGTTGGCTCGGGTCAATTTTACTATCATGATACTCTACTGAGGTGGTGATTTTTCACGGGTTGAAAACCAAAGAATATACGATGTACGAATTTTCTCTTTGATACCAGACCGATAAATGTCGAGATCCGTTATGGGATTTTATAATTGCAGATTAATTGCGTATATTCAACTGGTATGAGTGAAACTCGATTAGATTATCTGAAAGAATTGTAATAATTGCGACTCAGTGGCCCTTTCACTTTCGGTTACGCGACTGTTGTGGATATTAAATTACTGCGTACGGTATAATCAAACGTATTCGCACAGTTCTTACATACTTATATATTATTTTCAAGTGCGTACATAGGGATTCGACAAGGTGTTTTAATTTTAACTCTGCAGAGTTTCTAGTCTTAGAAAAAAGAGAATCATTTCGCAAAGAATTTTCGCTTTTTATTACGAGTTTTTATAATTTATGGACCAGTTTTACCTAGACGGGATAACAAACACGCGGTTTCGGTGAATTTTCATAGCATTCCGAGATCTACGATCTTCCAGATACTCCAGTAACATAAATTCAAACAAATTTACATCTGCTAGATCACACAGAATTTTTTTTATATATTATGTCTATTTTTTATATTTTTATTTTTTATTTTTCGTTCCCCCGTCACGCGTATATTTGTGGCTTTGTCAGCTCCGATGACGTTCAAACTTCAGTGATTATAAGTACGTCGGTTGAATGAAGCCGAGAATCTTCTGTATTTGTCAGAATGCATCAATACGTATTTGCAACGCAAATATTACTCACTCTCAGCTTCTTTACATATTCGTTTATCGTGTCTATTAAATATTTGAGCTAATTTCAGTTTTCCATATTTTCTTTGGATCAGAAAAAATAATTATGTCACTCTATTAAGCCGAACATGAATTGAAGACAACAGTCTAGAAACTATAACAATACAACGTCACCTGTGCTAAACACTGAAATACAATTGAGTCGCAAAACCTCCTTTCATTGCTCGTAACAATTGTAATTATTATTATTTTTTTATCTACTGTAATTATTCCAAGTTAATTTTCTTCATACACATTATATGTATGAAAATTGAATAAGAACATTGAGACAGTAAATTCAAAATTTCGGCGCCATATTCGAATAACATAACGTATATCTGATAGAAAGCAAGAACTAAAAGTCACGAAGTAGGTTTCCAGAGACGAAGCTAGATGGCGCGCGTCTCATACTGAACAGTGACGTCTTAACATGGCGCGAAAAAGAGACCATTTCAAACAAATATACAGACACTCGTCATCTAAATTAGTGTTTAAATTAGTGAAAGAAAAAAAATGATGGCTAATCCATCAAATGAATCTCATGAATCTCGAAATACTCATAATATATTAATTACATTCAGTGAGAGATTGACCTAATATAATGACAATGCTGAATGTATTCGGTAAATGACTGATGCATTCAACTCACACATTTTTCTATCAGCAGGAAATTCCTGTGTGTTTGTATTGATGTTATTTTAAAAACTGGTGCTGAGGCGGATAGATTCCACTATGGAATGTGAAAAACGTGCCGCATTATATTACGTACACATTACAAATGAAAAGAAAAAAAGACTCGCTGCAGACGGTTGAGCCTGTAAGATAACACGTCATAGTTACGGTCGGTCGAATTTTTCGAACGAATGAATAACATCCTCGTTATAATATATAACGAGAACTGCAGACACTAAATACTAACATCGTATAGGCTGAAGATAATAATCGTAAAGTGTAATATAACGAAATTCTTGAGGTCGTTCAGCTAGTGCTCTCTATCTATCCATCTCGCTTTCATATATATACCCACGTAAACACAGAGGTTTTAATTAAAACTACGTCTGGTCAAATTTATAACTAGAAACTAGCAATATTCAAAGAAATACCTACGTGGAGCCAATTTACGAACTGCCCATGTAGAAATTGACTTCTAAATGGGGAAAACTAGCCAGGGCCCGACTAGGGCCCTCCTAGAAAAGTTACCTAAGCCCTAGTAGGGCCGTGGACAGTTTTCCCTATTTAGGAGTCAATTTCTACGTGGGGGGATATAAAACCAGGGTTTTTGGATAGTTTTCCCCATTTAGAACTCGGGTGACTTTTCTAGGAGGGCCCTAGTGGGGCCCTGGGTAGTTTTCCCCATTTCGAAGTCAATTTCTACATGAATGTATATAAAACCACGGTTTGGGTTACTTTTATGGAGGGTTTTTCCCATTTAGGACTTGAGTGACTTTTCTAGGAGGGTCCTAGTGGGGCCCCGGCTAGTTTTCCCCATTTAGACGCCAATTTCTATAATATAGGTCTATATAAAACCAGGGTTTAGGTGCTTTTCTGGATAGTTTTCCCCATTTAGGACTTGAGTGACTTTTCTAGGAGGGCCCTATTAGGGCCCTGAGTAGTTTTCCCCATTCCGAAGTCAATGTCAATTTCTACACGAATAGATATAAAACCAGGGTTTGGGTGACTTTTATCGATAGTTTTTCCCATTTAGGACTTGCGTGACTTTTCTACGAGGGTCCTAGTGGGGCCCTGGCTAGTTTCCCCCGTTTAGAAGCCAATTTCTATAATATAGATCGATATAAAACCAGGGTTTAGGTGCTTTTCTGGATAGTTTTCCCCATTTTGGACTCGGGTGACTTTTCTAGGAGGGTCCTAGTGGGGCCCTGGCTAGTTTTCCCCATTTAGAAGTTAATTTCTGCATGCGAATTATCTTCATGAAAACAAACTCTCGTCGAGAATCGAGGATTAAAATCAGTTGTACGCGCGTAAAGGAGAGAGACCAGACCGAGTGAGTCACTACTACCAAACCGAGAATCTGATTCTCGTATCTCGGTATATGTACGATTACGTCATATCCTCAGTCCGCATCCATCCGTACGTCCCTCGTACCGATCGGAGTGTAAACGCGTTCTCCCGGAACGCCTTCAGAATGCAGATTGTTAGAGAGTCTGCAGCCTACTCGATTCTCGCATCTAGAGTTCGAGTGGATCTATATTCCAAGAATCACTCCCGTGCCCTGTATCGATCGAGAGTAAATAGAAAAAGTTACTCATAGTCCATAGGTTGATTTGTGTATATTTAAATTTAATAACCGCTGCAAATGATCCTTGATTCAAAGCCCCGCGTTTGATTCATCGGTCTGTTCATGTGTGCGTTTCATATAAGCGAACAAAAAAGAGCAGCTATGATTGTAAAAACTCTGTACGAGTCATGGGCATCGAACTCGACGTCGATACGTTGTGAGAAAAAGAAAAAAAGGTCTTCAATCAAACCGGCGCTTGCGATACGCCTGTGTAAATAAATATAGTGGTATATGAACTGTATGTACACCATGTTCGGGAAACGCCCGTTATAAAGCTCGTAGACTGAAATATATTCTAGGCACGTGTTATCATTTTATCTTCTCATCGGACCACGTGCAGCTTTAACAATTTAATTGTTACTTTTTTATTCGATTGTTGAATTAACACTGATTTGAGACTTTCATCTGTATCCCTTTGTACATACCCTGATTTTTCGCTCATGTATTATTAGAACTATGTACAGATAAGGTCTGATCATTAAGATATCAACGGCATGCAGCGACTACACTGTCAATCTAGCTGTGGAATATTCTGCGTACATATTATCAGCATCGGGGTGAAATTAATTAACCTTGTATATCTCTGCGTGAAGAGGGGATCTGTTGCATGACACAGTGCATCCGATACGTACTCCTTGCGTTATTTACAATTGTTATTATAGAGGTCGAAATATTGGCGAGACACCGCGTACTGATGAGGATAAAAAAAGATGCTGCATAAAATTGTCATATAATAAGATCGAAATTGCCAAATTATGGACGAATATGACATCCAATCATATTATAGTCGCAGGAATATAATCAAATTTTCTTTTACTTTCTCGATTAGGTATATAATGATTAGGTAAAAAATGATTGTGAATTTACTGCACATTTATTACACGAAAGTCCTATAAAATTCGCATCATTTCATTCTAATTCAAATTAGTTCACTATGATTCGAATTAATTTTGTTTAAAACGTTAGTTAAAATCAATTTGCGATATTTATGGGATTAATTCATACCCGAATCGAAGTCAATTCCGATTAATTCGTAATAATTTTCGTCAATTTCGCTTAATCCAAATTAATTCAATCTAATTTCGTTAGTTTTATTCATTTTTTTTTCAATTCTTCTCAATTCGAAATAATTCATTCGATTCATGTTAATTCGCATCAATCTCGATCAATTTTTATTAATTCACGGACCATTGACACATTTATTCAACGACTCATTTCCCCTTCGTCACAAGTTGTGTACGAAATTCATCATATTTGGAGATTAATTTGACTATAAGAATGTAAAGTGAATTCGTGACTCCTGCAGTATATATATGAATAAAACTTCCAACACATTGTTTTACAGCGTACATGTATGGTATTTAAATCTGTGATACCGACGTTCTGCACCGATGCAATATAGGAGTTTATTAATTTAGAATTGAATCGTGCACCCAACTATACGCGCTCGATGTTTCATGACTGTGTTGGGTATACAAATCAGCGTAGTATGACACCTACGTATTTCCTCATGTAGATGTATACGTTATACGTACGGCAGGATCCAAGCACAGATCACGTACTGCGAGTACGAGAGAGCACTCGATCATTGTTCGACTGGTCGACTGATGCACAGTTGTTAATTTGCAAGTTGTGCTTTCGGCTCCATTCAGCGAGATTTAGACACTTGAAAATAATCTTTGTTCCTATGTGGACGTTTTTTTTTTTTTTGCTTTATTACTGGTTTTCCTGTCAAAAATAACAAGGTTGGAATGCAGTTTCAATTGTGATAACGTTTTTCAAATGTCACAATGACAGAGATTCCTTTTTGTAATTATTACAGGAATTGTCCTGTTTGAGGATTATAAAAGGTAAATTATTTGAAATTCGAAATATAATTTTTGTGTAATTGACGTTAACTTTTCCCGTTTATCTTGAAAGTAGGGATAATGAACGGGTTCATCCAGTATAAGTTCGACATGAATGAAATCTTTCTATGGACTTTCTGGGACACAAAGAAGATATAAAAAGTTCCAACTTTGATTATTATCAAAATTTCTCCTATACGTTTATTTCTTTCTTCTTTTCCAATCACTATAACGTAACGTCAATGGTGTCTCGTCGTGTTATGTAATATAACCGATCGCGTGTATATTTACTGTGCAAAATCGTTATACAAAGTGATTATATGCACGTACTGCAGCTTATATTCATGTACTGTTGGAAAAATTTAACTAGAAAAAATGGCCCAGCAGGCCCACATGTTATTTTGACTTTTTTTTTATTTGCTTGAACAATAAAAAGTGTCAAAATTAACATAAAATTTTGGGTGGACCTGCTCTGATATTTTATTTCTAACCGTGTGGGAGTTTTTTTTATATTTTTTTCTTCTTTTTTTACTATCAGGTAGTTGAAGTTACCTCTGGGTATGTGTACGACCGGAAATTAACCGCGAACTCCGTTAAGCACGTGTGTATTCACACGTGTCAATATTCTCTACAGTTCACTCGATGCCAGTGCCAAATACAGATTGAAATTCTTGAAACACTGTTCTTATAATTGAACTGTATAAAATGTTTGTTGTCAACTTCCAATGATGTGTTCAAAGTCATGAAATCACTTCAAATTTTGGACAAATACGATGAATTTAAAATTCATACACGATTTCATATTCTTGCGAAGAATGTATAGTAACATAACAAATTTGTTCACAAATTCAAAGAACGTGCATAGCGATTCACTTATTGCTATACTAAGTTTGTAATTTCACAAGACTTTCGCGTAGTTAATTTTGTTTTACTAAATTCACAATAATTTTGTTACAGTATGTACTTCAGAATTTTTTTTTCTCATTTTAATCATGGAACAGGGTATGGTGTACGTATCGTTAGTGAAAATCGGGTTTACAACGTTTCCCACGATGTGCAGAGGGGCGTCTTCCAATTAAAGTTAATTTAATTGATGCATTATTACGTTCGTGAGTATAAACTCTCGGGTGTTACACATAGGCTTTGATGTCAAGATCATCATCTTTGGTCTTGAGTGTTGGGTAACGCAGGAAGAGGTGGATACACCCTGTTTAATCGGGGCACTTGAGTAACCTTTGTATTTAAATTACTCTACACAGTCTATATACATATACAGAATCGTATAGACCGTAAAGGGAGTCCGCACGCTGTCAGGGAAATCTGGAAAACCGGAAAATGTCATGGAATTTTTCAATTTTTGACCTACAGGTTTTACAATTTTCGAAAATATGGAAACTAAAAAAGAATCATAGTATGTTTTGAATCTCCAAAACAGTTTCATAAATTCAATAGAACGATATCAATATTAAGACAGAAATATGAAATTTCAAGATGTTTCATATTAATTTTACTTCAAACACCAGGATTTGTAAATTTCATTCCTGTTTGTATAAGAAATTTCAAGATACTTTTAACAGTGTATTTTTCGAAGACCGCACCCTAAAGTTATTCGACTTTCCAAGACCGTCTGTCTGGACTGACTTACGCCACAAAATGAAGGCATATTCGCTTTAATCGAGTAAATAACATGTTTATCGTGTGAAACTAGCCAGCACTCAACCCCGACGTGTAATGGGAATGAGAAAAAAAAATCGAAGGATCGTTCGGTTTCCAATCAATCGTTACGCCAGCTCGACCGCACCCTAACCGTTCTCGTATACCCAACTTCCTGCAGGGCAGGCGTGTATAACCCCGTGCATCACGCTATACAGAAGCTACAGCGATGGTGGGTATAATGAATCGGTGTGTGCTGACTGCTGAGTAAGCCTATGGGGTGCTGTAGCGAGAATGGTTACTCTCTTTTACTATAAAAGTTGTAAATGCACTCGTGAGTCACGCATTAACGAACCCGACACGTTGTACGAGCACAGACACGCTGGGAAAATGTGATATGTGTCATATAGTCGTAATGCTGAGGGTATAAAAGGTATGCGGGAACATACGGCCGGCGTGTATTCCCGACCCCTCGTTATTCCTATCTCATTTCTTCCCCCTGGAGAGAGACACGTTTTCCTTATTCGAAGAAGATTAAAAATGACTTGAGAAAGATTTTATCTCATATCAACACGACTTTGGCAAATGCCTATGACTGTAAAGAGTAAAAAAAGTCCCTGAAATTATGATTTTTCCATGACTGAAGTTCGGATGAATCAGTGATCGAAAAACTGCCAGAGTCTCTTCTTTGGGAAGGTAAAATAACCGTGTAGACCAAATTTTATAAAAAAAATATTCAATATTGCTGCAGGAATTATTCAAGCTACAAGCTTCTGAAGGATGATTTTTAGAGCGCGGGGTGAGCAGCTGTTAAAAACTGAGAGTAGGTACATCTGGGTGATAGTATCTGAAAAAATACGATGTGGATACTGTGTCGGAGGTAGGGAGAGAATGCAGCTCCCTTCGCATTCAATCAAGCTGTTATAACGTCCCATAGAACATACGCCGCGGTATTATACGCGGGCGGCATGGGCAGTTGCATTCAAACTAATAGGCTTTCAACACGCAGTCTGAATGACTGCAGGAACGATCAAGAGAAGAGAGAGAGAGAGAGAGACCGGTGACTTGAAATCCGGTGTTTCTGGGCACCGACCTCGCGGGTTAAGGATCGTCCACACCGCAAGCTCGCCGACTTCCGGTGAGCCGCGACGTGACGCGACTACTGGCCGTACAGGAATCCCTTGGGCTTCGTGACGCTCGAACCCTTCTATCTTCACTCCATAAACTCCGCGCGAGCGTGTGCGTCGGATTCTTGACGTTATCAAGGGGGCGACTACCGCTATCTTCCCATCTCACTCGGATCCCTCGATCGCTCGGTATCTCCCTCTCCCTCTCCCCCTCTTGGGCTACTTTTAGACCAACAAACATCTGCATCTGTACCCCGATTGTGCCCCAACATAACTAAAAATAGGGCCTATTATAATGGAGCTGGAGGAGAGAAACGACGACTAGGAATAATAGCTCGGAACGACGCTCCTGTCAAGTGATCGTGGCCACGTGGTGGACATTCGTGATTCGAGTTAGTCTCTTTATACTCCGTCATGTGTGTGTCTGCGCCTGTGCCTGTTATGATATACGGTATGCGCGGTCTATACGCCATGCTCCTTGGGTCCGAAACCCTGTGGCCTGCGACCTCAGAGTTAAAGACGCGATAATTCGCCGTTGTTGAATAAAAGAAGATAAAAACAACGTACGCAAAGAAGAAGAACCGGACCCCCGATTTACCGTTATCACACACCTAACAGAGCTCAAAAAATGTTTCAGGTACGCCACGGTGTGCAGGCTTTGTGTAATTTTAGAAACTGTGTACAATTTTTAATAAAGAGAATTTCACGAACTAATTGGTACCAATTGTCTCTATCCTCCTGCAACTTATGTGTGAAGCTAAACAAAAATTCGCACAGGTCGAGACTCGAGAGAGAAGACGAGCAGGAGTCTCACATCCGGTTTTGGTTTGGCTGGGGTAATTAAAAGACGATAATTACACAGATATTTTGACAAACTATTCTTTATTTTTTTGCATTATTCAGGAATATAATTACATTTCTCAGAAGCCACAAAGATCGTCACACAATTGCGGTGTTAATATTGCAACACCGCAAACTGTAGACACGTAGGAGAGATAAGATTCTGTACTTCACACGTAGGTATGTATACTTAGCTATACTTACCATTGTTTTATCTCAGTGATCAATGTTTCTACATATTCCCTTACGTAGTACGATCACACCGTAGAGTCCGAGGATCCAACCTGTTACTTAATGTCAATTAATTATTGTGCTATAACGGAAAGAAAAGCTTGAAATAGCTATTTACGTAGCATGCGTGTAAAGTGACCGTTTATTCGGCAAGGTTATGTTTGAATCATAATCCTCGCTGAACAGTCACTTCACGCGTGCGAACCATACAATATTTTTTACGGAAAAGGCAGTTGAGATTCGCACGAACTGCGTGCAGGGACTCTATTTGTTTATTAACAAAAAAAGAAAAGAAAAGGCTTAGGATAACCTATTAGCCTGAATACATCAATCTTAGGTGATATGTAGTACAAAATATGAATATAATGAAACAAAATATATCAAGAGCGTACACAAGTGGCGCTGCTTAGTGGCCAAACATGTCCCTAACCATATTGTTGATATTTTCCTCGAAACACAGCTTTGTGTAACCAGAAAAGTCTTGTCTTTTCCGGTGTATGATAGGAAAAGAGTCATTCTTGCATCGTCGGTTATTAAAAGATGACTACAGAAATACCGAGAAGACAGATATTTAAGCCACTGATTGTGAAATGCTGCGATTGGTTCATCTTGTGACCTGTAGAGGCGTATTTGGCGCTGCTGTCGATTCCAAAGAAAAAAGTCGATACTGAAATAATCGATATTAGAAATAAAAATCGATTATACAAACATCGATAACTTTGTAAAAAAACATCGATAAATCGGTGCATGAATATATATGAGGAATTATTGCGAATTATTTACAATATTCCCACCTTCATGTGTCGTTCACTGTTATTGAAGCGATGTGATGTTGATTTGGAAGATACAAAAAACCCGAAGAACAAAACATAAACATCGAATTTTCCGATGTTGAGTAAAAAATATCGACGAAAGGTAATCAGAAAAAAAATATCGACACACTCGATTAATCGAAAAGTATCGCCCATCCCTGCTTTATGCCACATCTTTGGACTGCGTACTTCGAACTGCGCATCAAAGTTGCGGTAAAAGGACTTTATACCGCAGTTAAGCTTGGAACTTAGCGGTATAAAGCGCCACTTTACGGATCGAAAACAGGCGTCAAAAAGTGACTTTTTAATGCCAGCTGTGCCATCAAACTGTAATAAAAGTGTCCAATTTTGAAATATCATGGTACTCAATGCCCATGTATCACTGTATACTGGCATTATTCCCATGGATGAGTAGCACAGAACGCTTCATCCGATTGTACCGTGTCGTCCACGGTATCATTCTTCCGGTGAAGCGTGACTCTGATGCGATTGCTGCAGCGAGAATAGAATGATAATTATCACAATTGATGTATGAATGGTGTGGGACTGTGCATTCTGTATCAAAATAGAGGCGAGGAGAATAAAATAAGACGATAATAAAATTGTGTAAATCACCGAAGATCCGGTTCACCCGGATAATTAACGAGTCTTTGTTTTCAGAGGTATGATTTATTTAACTTTCGGTGATTTATAATCTGAATAGAGACAACTTTCCCCAATCTGTGTGAGAGGGTGAGCGATATTCGTTCGATCTCATTAACCGTATGCCGAAGACCCGCAGAAGCTCGACTCAAGGTAGGCTTACTTAGTGACGTTTTGAGCTCATTACTCGATCAATTGGTTCAACTCCTTCGAGAATCATCCGCTACGATCTACGCTCTGATTATATGATCGATCGCCGAACGCATAAACGTGCTTCCAGGTTCAAGAAACCAAGTTAGCTGGCAGAAGGTTGAATTTATCAGGTATTAGGCACTCTGTTTGCCCCAGGTAAAGTGCGTGTGTTCTCTCTGTCTACAAGCAGGTAGAAAGCGTATGAAATTACAGGAAGTATGGGCAGAAGGCAGGATCGCCCGGTAATCATGGGCCACAAGGCTATTGTAATGCGTTACAATCCAAATTCCCAACGATCAAACTAACTGTGGGATTTTTAAATATGAATTTATTACTACATATTTCCGCGATTCTCGTCGGAGTTGATAAATCATAATTCCGTATCAATTCACATCTCTCTATTAATTCCTTTTACGATGCCGTGGCGGAAATTTTACGTCGTTTGCGAGAGATACGAAAAGATAACGATTCATAAGCTCATAAAAGTGCTAATCATCTTACATTCGAGTGCACGAAGTTATAATAGAAACTTATACGATATTCGAAAAGGCTGGGTTTACTTCATCGCTCAAAATACAAGCCAAATAAATTCGAAATAAAAGAGATCCGAGAACTTCCCAGTAGTCATACACAACCCGCTCGAGCCAGCCTGAGCTCTCGGTGCAGCTGCACTCGTGGATGTATGACCTTTCCCACCCAAACACCCAGCGGGATCCCCTACCAACCCAACGCCGCTAACCTGCCACCAAATGTTATGAAAATAAACGAATCTCGAGGCGCGGTTAGAGCGTCGATAGTCTTGCGTTAACGAATTCTTACAATAATCCTATTTCATGCCTTTTAAATGAGCCGGGGTTAAGATCAAAGTGTACGGTGTGCCTGCCGTTCTGCATTCCTTCGTTATCTCTTTCGAGCAGAGGCAAACTGACAACGCCGCATCGCCTCGGCCCGGACTTTGCGCTCGGTTCAGTTGGCACCCGTGTCTCGAGGTGTGTGGTGGATAGAGAATTCAGTTGAATGTGTGTCGCCCACTGCTTCGCGTTGGCAGAACTCCGTCGCTCCGAATCTGCGTAAATTTTTTTCTCCCCAACCCTGTGGTTTTATCATCGTTTATCGTTAGAGTAGTGACAAATTGTTGGTGTTTGGACGCTATTTCACCACCGAGAAGATACGAAAACTGCACACCGCAGATGTTTGGACAGTTTTTGTGAAAATTTAACGCGGCGGGGTTGACAGCCATTGCATTGGAAAGGATCGCGCTTCGTCCCGTGGTTCCGTGTTCGTGTTGTGACTGTGTATGTTTATCCAGTTTATTGTATTATACACTTCGTGCGTTTTTGTGCGCGAGCTAAAACGAGTGGATAACATATACGACCGATAAGATAGCTTCGAACGATGCCATGATCGGATAGCGAATCTCGGAACAAACCCTCGTTTCTGAAACCAGGTAAGGGAAACAAGCCTCACCTCGCGTACATTCCGAGTAAAAATTTTAAGGGCGGTGTTCGGATTTCGTTGTAAACACTTGTCACACCCATTTATTGAAAACCAAGACTATCCACTGTTACCCTCGATGAGAATGCCGTAGCCTAGATTTCCATCCGATATTCTCTCCCCTCGTGACTTTCACATTCTACACTCTCGTGTATCGAAAGATTAAAACAGTTTTATTTCGATCTTTTAGATCCTTTCTAATCACTTTATTTCAAATACTGTACATGAATTCATATTATCCGTATCACTCTCGTCAAAACCGATTACCCTCTCACTTTCTCAATAAATAGACCGTCGTCCAAAGCCCTTGACACACGGTGCGATTTTTCGTACTCTTTCGCGACAAATAGCGACAAAACAAGCAACGTGTGTCAATCTACTTCGTTTTATCATACCTTCCGAAACAATTCAACGATGATACTGTGCATGTTGTTTTTATAACAGTGAAGCTAGCAGCCTTAATTAGCAGCTGAATTCCATTGAAATGAAAGTATGAAATAGCATATTTCGATACAAGTGCGAAAAACAGCTGTCGCACAATGTTTCATCACAAACGCACGTAAAGTCCGATTACATGAACGCTTGCGTGCGTAAAATCGAACTTTACGCACGGCGTGCAAATTTTTTTTTTTTTTTTTTGAAATATTATGAAAATGAATGCTTTTAGAGCTTTTATTGCAATTATAGACAGAAATTTGTACTTCCCAATTATATTTGTTAGCTAATCTTAAAAAGAAAAGGTCGATTATATTTCTAGAAAAAATAATTGGTTATTAAATAATAACATTTGTAATATATCGTTAAAGAAGCACAAGTGGTATTTTCTCAAGTAACCAAAACTAACAATCTATTATTCTTCCTTCTTCAAATCGTTAAAAAAAAAGACAAATAAAATTATTCTTCTTTATTTTTCCTGTTATTTGATTTCAAAAAGGCGACTGACTTGTACACAAACATGTTGACAAAATAAATAACGATATTTAAAAAAAAAAAAAAATTCTGCTCCATTACGATGGTGATGATATCGGACTATACGAACCAATTTTATTCGTTATGCCTCTAACTGTGGAACGGCACTCAATTCTGCTTCATTTTTATATTCATTTTTCTGACGTTATTTTTTGTTTTAGGTTTTAAAGTGTCAAAATGAGCTTTAGATGACTGTCGGCTGAGCTGTGCTCCTCTAAATAAATTAGCATGAGCGAAATAGCCGCGGTAACTGGATCCAACGGTGGTTTAACCCGTCTGGAAACTGTCGCACATATCAAAAGACAAAAATTAGCAGGTTACAATGTTCCTCCTGTACACGGCAGGCCTAATCCACCTATCAGCGTTCGAAATCGACTCAGCACACACCAGAGAAACCTCAGTCTCGATTTTAGGTAATATACCGCGACACAAGCCCTCGGAATCGATCGGAGAGAAAAATTTCCTATTCTAATCTTGTCCCTTCAGATCGATGGGAATTCTGCTGCCCCCCGTCCCGCAGGCGACGGGAGCCCCGCTGACGATGCATCACAGAAATCGTAGTCTGGATTCGGCGCTCCAGCGGATCCCCGAAGTCGACGTTACCCCGAGTCCCGAATGCGAGTCGAACCCGACTCCGTCTACTATCGCGGTGGCTTCGATAAAGGGTCACAGCAGGGAGCGGGAGGACCTGGCCAGTCTGGGTTCGGACGATTCTGGAATTCTATGCGGGTCCGAGAGCGGAGCCAGTGACACGGCGACCAACGCGGCGACCAGGGAGTCCAGCGTGGAGCATTTACACAGTAGGGAAAGTCTGAATTCCACGCGATCTCAGGCTGGGGATTCCGACTGTGTCGACGGGGACATTGGTGTAGTTTCTAATTCATGCGTAGAATTGATCGCCAGTGATCGTTTGTCGGAGGAGATTAATGACTGTGGTAACAACAATCTTGAAGAGGACGATTTTATCCGATCGTCCGACGACAAAGAGTCCGTTAACGAAATTGAGGACGGAGATTGTTCTACCGGTGATAATTTTGTGAAAAAAGATTCTACGCAAAAGATCGAAAACTGCGCTACAGCTTGCAGACACACCCTTCGTATTAATACTATGCAAAATGATTTGGCCGGAGCAGCTATCACGCTGTGCTGCGGCACCGCCCAACAGGATGATAAATTGGTCAAAAGACAACAGACTGAGATTTGCAGACAGGAAACGGCGCAGCCAAAATCATCCAAGGGGTGCTTACTCAGGTTATTCGAAAGCCAAGTCTTCGATATGTCCATGGCCATCTCTTATCTCTTCAATTCTAAAGAGCCGGGGGTCCAGAGCTACTTGGGTAAGGCCATGTCCATTTTTTCCAACAACTTTTCATGTTTCAGCCTCTATCCTCGCTTCATCCGCGGTATAAACTATTGAAAAGTGAATAAATTCTACAACTTTGGTTCATCAGTTTTTTTATGTCTTTATTTGTGTCGAATCTAGACGATCGGCGAAGTTCGGATACTTTTTACTGCTTCTAAACAATCGTCAGTATTTCTTGTACCTACGCCTCACTCTCCCGGAAGCAGTAAAGTTTTTCTGAATAATACTCTATTTTGGATCTCTAATCTTGTTCGAATGGTGAAATACAAACATAAATGTTTTCCTCAGTTCAGGAATTCAAGCCTCGTATTTTGCTGTTTTTGAAACGTGTTCCAGTCATGAAATATGAATTATTACCTTGCGATCAATGTAACGAACTCGAATAACAATCTACTTCAGATAAAGTCTTCAGACTTGATTGAGAAACCCAATTTTCTCATCACCGGATCAATTTTTAGGTAACAAATTGTTCAGCTTCCCGGACAACGAACTGGACTTTTACCTTCCACAGCTTGTTTCGATGTACATACAAATGCACGACGTCGCGGAAGTAATACACCCGTATCTTGTCTATAGGTGAGTGGCTTGGTTCAGGTCGATTTAAAATCCACGAATCTAATCCACGACTGTCTTTTGATTCAACAGATGCAGACAGTCGGCAGATTTTTCTTTGAAATGTGCTTGGCTCCTGGACGCCTATAGTTCAGACGCTCATCTTCCCTCCAAAAAAAAGTCTCACGGAACGAAATTGAAGAATCTTATCCTGTCGGACGAACTCAGGTGAGTTTTATCTTCTCCTACCAGCTCGTGCGACTAAATGCAATCATTTTATGACCGATCGTAAAAAAACGTTTCAACAGGCCGAAGGAGAACGAAATAAATCGACGGCAGCGTACTCCTGGTCATCAAGTTCCTCTGCCTCCGCCGCTACCTCCTACAATACAATTTGTCACATCGCCGAACAAGAAAACACACAAGAGATCGCAGTCTGACGCTACCGGACTCTTTCAACAAGCTCTTTGTCGCAGTCATTCCGGTAATTTTTACCGATGCATATTCCACAGGTCTTTCATCCTAATACTCTGTTTAATCTTTTCAACACGCAGGATTAATAAGCAAAGTGAGTTTGGGAGATCTGAGCTCTGGACGAGCGTTCGACAACGGATGTACGTGTTTCGATTCTTGCCAGGGAATAGTCAACGATCTACGTGGGCAAAAAACTGACTGTTTTTGCGGCGTAAGTTTAATCGAAACGTGTTGACTTGTTTTTTATCTGAACAAGTGCGTTTAGCTCCGGTTCAACAATCTCAAATCTTTCTTTAATGTTGTAAATGATAAAATAGAACGAAAATATTGGTAATTGAGACTGACGCTTTATTTACAGGCACCACGACTTGCTCCGGAATATGAATTCATACAGGCGCTTATCTCGATCGGCAAGTTACTCGGCACTATTCCTACCAAAGAAGGAAAAATCGTACAACTAGCCGCGGAATTGAATGCCATCAACCTGAATCTTCCCGCACGTGTTTGGATACCGCTACACAGCGCGGTGCCGCATCACATTGTCAGAGTTCCGTCTCAGTCTGCGGCTATTTTAAACAGCAAGGACAGAGTGAGCACATATTATTTCTTTTTATTTGTTTATATATACTCATTGTTATTCAGGGCAATTATCTATAATTAGAAACAATCGTTAGAGTTCTCTGTTTAACTATTTCGCCAACAGTGACACAAATTGATGGAGGATCGGAAGAAAAATTTGATCTTTTTTCTCGTTTTCTTTTTTGTCTAGGAAAAAAAAAAAATGAAATGAAACATTGAACTCGCTCCGGGAGATCAGCGATATAAATAAATAAACATTTCATCTTATTTTCCAGGCTCCGTACATAATATACGTTGAAGTATTGGAAGTCGAAGATATCCACACTTCGCCTGTACCTCCTAAAATAATGGGTAGTTCCCTGAGACATACGAAATCGGAGGAAAATCTCACCGGAGAAGACCAAGTCTCTGAGACAAACGGCACAACGGTGGAAACTCAGACGAGACAAAATCCCGTCGATGCGAACGGCGTCGCTACCCAAACGACGGTCAACGCAGCCTTTAATTCACCCGAAGACGATGCCAACGACTGTTGGAGTCAGGAGGACGAGGAAATTTCGGAACAGGTGGAGTAGCGCGATTCTCCTGGGTTCAGAAAATCAATTCGCTTTATTGACCGATTATTCACTTTCAGTATTTGCAATTGCGGAAGCCAGTGGACAGAGACACGATATCACAGCTGAGTCAAGAGTCGTCCGATAGTCGAGAGCCAAACTTCATACCCGGCGATATAAAGCGCCGATTATCTCAGATGGCTTCTACTCCAAGTTCAACGTTCAACTACGACCGCGAAGATCCCTCCGCGGCAGCTCTCAAAGAACCCTGGGACGTCAAGCAGAGACGCATCAGGGCCACCAGTCCCTACGGACACTTTGCCTCTTGGCAATTGCTCGCGGTCATCGTCAAATACGGCGACGATTTCAGGCAGGAACTTTTGGCTTCGCAGTTGTTGTCTATGTTGCAGAAAATCTGGCAAGAAGAACACGTCCCGCTTTGGGTCAGACCTTACAAGTGCGTTTCATTTTTTTACGCATTCTTTATTACTATCTTTCAATCAAAATGAATAATAATCATGATAATGATGATAGTTAACAAATTTTCACACCACTAATCGATTTCTGTTCGTTTTTTTTCAGGATACTCTGTCTTTCCAACGACAGTGGTTTGATAGAACCGATTTTGAACACAGTCTCCGTTCACCAAGTGAAAAAACATTGTAAGCTCACGTTGCTTCAATATTTTGAACGGGAATTCGGCCCAAGTACGTCGGAAGGTTTCCTAACTGCGCAGAGAAATTTCGTTGAGAGTTGTGCGGCCTATTGTCTCGTCAGTTATCTGATACAAGTTAAAGATCGTCACAACGGAAACATTCTTCTACACAGCGACGGTCACCTTATTCACATCGATTTTGGCTTCATGCTATCCGCTTCGCCGAGAAATATTGGATTCGAAACATCGCCGTTCAAACTTACGCCGGAATTCGTCGAGGTCATGGGCGGCGACAAGTCGGACATGTTTAACTATTTCAAAATACTTATTCTTCAGGGATTGGTAGCCGCCAGAAAACACATGGACAAGATACTGACCCTCGTCGAGATAATGAGATCTGGTAAATCGATATTCTGCCCTTTTTAAACCACTATCGTTCTGGAATTTTTATCTTAACGGCACAATTTTTCACTCCGCAGGTTCACAGCTACCATGCTTTCGCAGCGGTGCAGCTACTGTACAGGGATTGAAGAACAGGTTTCACCTTAGTTTAACGGAAGATCAGTTGCGTCGACACGTCGAGGACCTCGTCAAAGGAAGCATCGGTTCGTGGTCAACGAAATTGTACGATCATTTCCAGTACTTTACCAACGGCACGCTTTAATCGAGAATTTGAAAATTCCATCTTTTTGTTTTTTGGTTTTCATACAAAGTGCGCGTCAAGACTCAACGAATCGATAATAAATAAACTGATACTGAAAACCTTTGATAAAGAGAAAATTAGATTTTCAAATATCAAGTAAAATAATATAATTACAAGGTACTTTGAAAATCTTGACACCACAAATTACAATTATAAACAAAAA
>JAFFZH010014585.1:0-19442 GCA_018420115.1 Euura saliciscinereae
ACGGCCCCTAAGAACTTCTGTTTCATATTCCCCTTCTACTCTCATACTGGGTATGACGACAATGACCATGTTAGATATCTTCCTCTAACTCACTGGTTATTCCTGTATATTTTTTTCCTTATTCATCTGTGGTCCCACAGAAATAGTTATCTTTTCCCTTATCTCATCCGACTCCATAATACCACTTGCTGGACGACCAAGCCGTCAGTGCCTCGCGAAACGTTGAGCTTGCAATAAACCACTTGCTCGTGTGGAAAAAACAAAAACCGTACATTCAACGTTGCTACTCGCTTTGCAGTTATGGCTTCTTCGGTAAATGCAATGGTTGACAGAAGCTTATCGGGCTTGAACAGTTTCATCAGCGAGCAGAGGATTCTGAATGGTAAATTTACGGCGACATCAGAAGCCCAGGATGCTCTGCGAGGCGAGGTCGATGATTTATCCTCCGGATTGTCGGATGCTGTAGCAAAACTTGAAGGTATCGATGAAATGCTACATCAGCAGTTTGGTGACATGAGCAACAAGCTCCAAGAGTCAGTGGCCATGCTTACATCTGAACAGAACGTACTCGCCGAGGGCCACGCTTCACTTGTAAGTCAGCTGGACGAGCTACAGCGCCAGCATGACAACCTGAATCAAGTATCCGCCGAGAAGGCATCAGCCCTGGAAGGTCTGACGGACGCGGTGGACAAGTTAGCTTCAGAACTGGAGGGTCAGTCCGTGAGTCACGCGAATGCAATAGAAAACCTGGGACACGTGAGCAACAGGGAATATTGTCAATTGAATGTGGTGAACGGCAAGCTCCAAGAAATGATGGCTCAGATCGTTTCGGATCAGAAAAATCTGACTGCAAAAGATGTCGAACTCTCGAATTACCTCGCAGAGTTGAGTAATGAAAAGAAAGTTTCCGATCAATCTTTCACCGCCAGACTGGAAGCCTTGGAAAATTTGGAACTCAGATTTGACGAATTGCTTGAAAAGTTCAAACAACAATTGGCCGTTGATGAGACTGCTGCAGCAACCTTTCATACTATGGCTTTCGATAAATACAAGCTATTGGAAACTTCTTGTGACGAGTTGAAAACTTTGCTGGACATGTTATCATCGGATCAGAAACAACTTGTCGAGAAGACAGCCAAGTTGGTGAGTGAACAGGACGGGCTACAGAATAGAGTGGCTCAAGTTGAGGAAGAGCAGTCAGAGTCTTCCTGCCATGAACTGCGCGTGATGATGGTTAAGATAGAAAAGGAGTGGGAGCAGTGGAAACGGAGCAGCAATACGGTGGTCAATAGTCAGCGTAAATTATGTTGCAAATTACATGCCATGGAAAAGGAACTCAAGGAACAGAAGTCAGCGATATCTGAGATCCCGAAAGTTCGAGAGCAAAACTTAATAAGGACGATTGCACTTTCGCTGAAACTTGAACTTGACCCAGAAGACTTGACAGATGATGGTGCAGTTATCAGCAACGAAATAGCTGAAAAACCTTTGCTAACATCTGCTCAGGGTTCATCAAAACAATTACTCGAAGCCTTGGTTTTGAAAAGGCAGGTCAACAACGAGGAAAGTGTACCGAAAGTTGATCTACGTCGCGCTTATTACACGATAGCTACCTTTGTTTTCCTTACCAATTTTCTTTGCTTTCCTCTTCTTGCCTATATATTTCGTGAAGTATTCGACTATCCTTCAATGCTTTGATTATGCTCAATTCAATTGTCAATAATGTGAGGGATTATGATATGTATCAATAATGTCCATCGAAACCAGGCGCTACTTGTGAAATTATTCATTACCTAAGCACTCTTTAGGTATTTGTTTTGCATTGTGTATCAATAAAATAAATTTATCAATACCTATGATGCATCCTTTATTTTCCCGTTATTCACAAATTATCAATGTATGGCATTCAGTACTCCATTCATATAATTGAAATCGTACTCAGATGAGACACGCTTATCTATCTCACTATTTTTGCAGAACTCTTATCACGCAATTCCATTAGCTGACTGATTAAGCAGATAGTGTTGGGTCAAACTTTGATCTCGCGACAAGTAGCCAGTGATACATGCAATAAGTGCAATTATTCGATCACTTGTGGCTGTTTCATTACGCATTGGCTGTTACACGAACACAGTTACTTTCTTTCTTCGATAAAAAAAAATGGTCACAGGGGATGATAAAGGTCGACGAATTATTATTATTTAGTTTTACCACGAACCACAAATTGGAAGAGATTTTGCTCTGGCATTGTCGAACAACACAGAGCTTTTCAATTCTAGACCTACAACGAAAAGAGCAAACGTCATGAAGTAGATTCAACACTGCTGATGAGATACTCTTCGCGAGGATGATGAGGCTTGTGAGTTTCCCACCCTAAAGAAATTGCAAGTGAAGTCCAAAGGATGAGTGAAGAGTCCGTCATCGTTTCCAAGTTTCTTATGTGGATCGCAATAAAAATGTGCCATGTTAATTGTATAACCGTGTTAGGTTTTCTTCTGGAACCTCAATCTCCGGAAGCTCGCCAGCCACCCACCAATAAGGTTATCAGAGGTTATCAAAGTTCAGCATATCAGAATTAACACACAAGCGTTGGTTAGCTCAGAACCTCACTCCATATCTAGCATCCGAGACCACAAGCACTACGTGTGAGCCTATGTTGAGCACTATGATGTGAGCCTGAGTTGAACAGTCATTACGACATAAATTGTAACATGAAAACTGTTCAAGTGACCACTGGTTATTCCTATATTATTTTTCCTCTTTCATCTGTCGATATAGTGCAGTCATTATCTTTTTCCTTATCTCATCCGACTCCATGATACCACTTACTGGATAACCAAGCCGTCAGTGCTTCGTGAAACTTCGAGCTTGCAGTAAGCTCAGTGATGTAAGCTGCTCGTTGCTTAAATCGTGGTCGTCTAATGAACGCCCCCCTGGGTGGTTTCGGAGGTCACCGTATTGGAAGCGACTGACAGAAGTGTGTCATAAGCGTGAGAAGTTTGATCAACGATCAGAATATAATCAGCAAGTATGTAAATATCATCATCACTAAACGGTCTGGTGGATAAAGTTGCGACAGAACTATAATTTGTTGATAACGAGAAATCCGTGCATTGACTATTTACGAAGAGCATCGAGGCCCGGATTCCACCGACTGGGGAAAATCTGGTGCCAAACTGGTGAATCAACTGGAAGAGTTGGAACATGATAGAAAAAGTTCCGATGCTATTATTTCACCTCGAAACTGGCAGCCTTGAAGATATAATTTGACGAGTCAATTTCTGTGTTCGATAAGAAATTGTCTATCAACGCTTGTATCATGTTGGAGACTACAAGCAATGAGCAGCACGCTGATCCAGATGATATCGATCAGAAGAAACTGACGAAGAAAGAAAATATCTGGCTTCTGGACGAGCAAGGCCAACTGTAACTAGCTGTGGATAACAATTATGCTAGAAAAAATCGCATCTATTATCAGTAGATAACTACAGTGAATTAGATAAGACAAAATAATGTGACAACAAAAACACCACATGTTCAATATAACAAACCACTTTGATTGTAACATCTTTGATATCTTTCGGTGAGTTATCACGGTAGGTAACGAGCCAAGATGATCAGAAGACACGGTCATAAACAATCAAGCCAAGACTCTTTCCTCCTCTTAACGAAGAATGTACTTCCTATCACAAGCATGAAGAGGTCTTCGAGAGTTCCTTGCGTTTGGAAACCGAGTAGAAGGTACAGGAAGCTTTCTAACTTCATTGGTTATACCTATACGGCTTATTGAATTGATCGATCGGTAGGAGGGGCCCGTGAGTAACGTGATTTTGGAATCCGTGTAGATATTTGCACATGTGTGAGTGTGTGAAAATGTATTCTAGAAGTTTGGATAGACCCGGAGGTCATCGGCAGAGTGAATAAGATATTCACAAAAGTTGATTCGATAAAAAAAATGTCAGTTATCGAACTATACGGAATATTGAATCTCCGCTACGTAAATATAGCGGAAGAAAGAAACTGGAAAGACACCGTCGACTCGACTAGCGAATCTTGGCGGGTGGTGGTGTCGCTTCCGGCGCACAGACTCTCAAACTATCAGGTTTAATTAATAAACCGCATACCGGATGCTCGATAAATTTATTATCAAATACTTCACGTTGATATCCTACCTCCTTCTTAGCTGCTCTAACCATATATTTATAACCTCTTCCGCTATCCACCCAAATCTCGCCAATGAAAATAATCGAACCCGGTACTCAATCGGATCCCATTCCGTTACGCAATTCACAATCAGTGGGTATCATCTTTGGACTTTTTTTCAATCAATTTTTTCAACCGTGTCTCTCATAATCAGATAAAGGAAATGGTAAAATTGACCAAATGGCAACGATTTTTGTGAAAAAAGAGTGCCTGACTGGTAAGGCTCAACTTTTATTTGATTTGAAAGCGATACAAGTATGAGAATGTCCCTACTATGAGCCTATTTCATCAAATATCTTCAAGATCCTATTTCAGATGATGATTACTGATAACGAAAGCTTCTGTGCAATAATTGAACCATCATCTGACCAGTGGTGCCAGAGCTATCACACGAAATGTGGAACCATTTGCAGAATACAAGCTTCACCATCTGGACCAATTCTCAACATTCATACAGAGTTCGAGTGAAATTGGTGACACTTGTCGAATATTTGATAAACAGCCTTGTATGCGGAGGATTCGAATTTCGAAATCCCGTTAGTCTCGCTATGCCTGTCGGCAATCGGCTACAATCCGATTGTCTTTTGTTTTTCTTTGTGAATCGCGGGCAGCTACGTTGGCCGTTGGTACACCAGAGGCCACGAACCTGTTTTCACTCTGCAAGAAGGAAGGCACCTTCGGTTCACGGTGGTAGTTGATGATGGCGCAAAAGCACGAAGAGCAGAGCAGAGCGAAGCGGAGGCAAACGTCTTCCTCTTCCACGCCCTCGGAGTCGGTGTGCCCTTATTAGAGCCTTATTAAACCTCCCGAGGTCGAACTCCTGCAGGCTTGAAACATTAATCCCGCGTACCGACTAAATTACCTTCGTTATACCAAGACCGGACTCTCTCGATCGTATTATATGCTTTTACGCGCGTAACATTATGGCGCAGAAGAGTGCCCACATTATATATCCCCCGGACGTATAATCCAAGTATATATAGTAGCTGCAATCAACCTTGATAAACTAATCTCTAAGAAATAATTGACCGCAAATTCATAAAACGACGATCAGAATCTTCAGAATGATTTCTGAACAATATTACATGTGTCAATTTGTAGAGTCGACGTATGAATGAGCAAACATATTCGCGATTACGTTAGGTGGATTCCAGTGCGAAACGAGGTAGGAATGCTGATATTTTTACGAGTTTAAACCGCACGAAGACAGTTTGACAAATCTGCGACAAGTGGCTTATTCCACAAATATTACAGGCCAATAGCTTCGTGTAGGAATTCAATTCCGAATTTCACGTGCAGCGGAGCAACCGATTCGACTTATTCACAAAAATCAGTCCTGAAGGTAAAGAAAAAATGTTACGAAATTGATGATCAAATGGAACCAAGAGACGCGATAGCGATTCACGTGTGGAGATGGATGAAGAAGTACGATGCGGACGAATAGAGACAGATGGAGGGAAAAGAGGTGAAAATAATTAGCCGGATAAAGAAAAAAAAAGAAGTGGATGAAAAAAAAAACGTTAATCGAAGCAAAAAAGAGAGAGAGGTAACCAGCTGTGTTCAGAGTGGCGTGTTGCCCTCCTCCTCCTCCTCCTCATCCGCGAGAAAACTTATAAATAAATCTTGCTCGCGTGGCTCGACCCCCTCCATTCATTCTTGAATCGCCCTGGGGCTATCGCGGAGAGTGAGAGATGAAGATAAAAAGAGATAAAAGAGAAGAAGAAGAAGAAGAGATGCTGAAGAGGAGAGGCTGCAGCACGGGACTTGTTCAGGAGCAGGTGTCTACCTATACCCCGGTTAAGTACGGCTTACGCATATAATCAGACCCCCCATCACCGACCTGGACCATGCATCTTCTTCAGTACCACAATGCGCAGAGGTTTACCGTACAGCTACATACGGAATCGATACTATGGTTTTTTTTTTCAAAAATTCGTCAATTTCAAAAAGGCTATCGTTTGTTCGTAATCAATGATAGTAGGCTAAGATCATACAAAATTGGCAAATAAAATCGTATGGAATCACTGAAAATCACTAGTATGCTGAAAATTGAACGAATGCCAGTAGAAATTTTGTGGTCATTCATCAGATACTCAAACAACGAATTCTTGTCTCGCGTCGAGGAAGCGCATACGTCTTTCGGGATCTTATTTCAGAGCTCTTATCACAAGGTAGAAGGTAGCCTGAGCAGTGTCAGAGTTGAAGTGGCAATGATACTTGTAAAAGAAAGCTCGGAAAATTCCGAAATGCTATTTCTCGAATACATAGTGAAGAGTTGGTATGTATTATTGCAAAAAAGCTTGTGTGCTGAAATTTTTAGTCAATAAATAAGATGGTCCGATGAAGAAATGAAGGATTTCGGTTTCGACTTGTGATTCGCAAATCTCATCTTCTAGTTTGTCTCTTTTTTTTTTCGCTTCAAAATTTTTCCCCAAGTATGAATTTTTCCGCAGTGCTTTTACAGCCCGATTTTCTCGTTAGATTTCTGCAACTCTATCCTAGCTGCATGAGGTCTAACTGCGTATAGAATTTATCCTGATCCTCCATACATCTAGCTGACCTTAAGTCTCCGCGAAACCTGTTTCTATTCCTCCGTTTCCGCCGGGGCCTTTGGACCCTCGGGCTGAATCAATTATTTATTTGGTTATTTTGTTTGTTCAGCAGCATCTCGGAGCTCTAATCAACGCCTGTTTCTTCTATATCGCCGCACACAACCGCAAAAAGAAGACAGCTACACGCATGTCATTAAAGTCATGATACCGCTAGGATTGTTCTTCACTCGTAATCGTTAAAAAAATGAAAGAAGTTTGATCCGAATGGGATAAAAGGAGTTGAGGATCAATTTGATCGAGTTTCTCAACCGAAAAATCAAACAAACGTGAATAGTTTGAATTTGAAGAATTCTAAAATACGAATGAAACGTTCTCAGCTCGATCGTGATTACCGGATGCAGACTTTCTCGATTATTTATCACTTGCTTAATCGGGCGCACTGAAGCCTTGGCTCTTTACGCTCACTTTGTGCAATTTATTATTTCTATGAATGTGTAAAGAAAAAAAGTCTATTGAAGAAATTGCGGAGTTGATAGAAAACGCATAATGTACAAGTACACGGTCGTATATTCACAAGAAGGAAGAAAAAGAAGACTACGAAAAATCGAAACATAAATATCGCTTAACCAAATAAAATAATTGGCCATATGAAAGTTCGAGTTCGGAACGGAAACACATTCACTCCACTACACAGGATACGGCATAACGAATTACGAGGAAGATAAAAAATCTGGAATCGATCGGGGGTATTGAGTCCCCGCTGTCAGGCACTACGATTAATAATATTACCGCCAAAGATTTATTACCATCTAGTAGAACGTGAATATCCTTTGATTTTTGATTTTATTTTTGAATGCTTTTTGGTGCCCTGAAAACTCCTGATTTTTGATATCTCAAAATTTTCGTGTCCCAGAATTTAAATTCCACGATCGAAGTTATCAACATTGAGAAAAAAGTCTACAACATTTAAAAATCGTTCTGTAATAATTTAATAAAAATGTCTCACAGTTTTTTTTTATCCGATTACGTCTCTCGACGTCTCATTTCCTTCAGAGAGCAATTCTTTATCGTGTGAATGAGGGAAAGTGAGAAAAAAAAATCCTGTGATAAGTTATGGTCAGTTATCGACAGTTCAGCGACAATCTACTCGCTCTTTTGCTGATAACTTGGTCAAAAAAAATTCTTTTTCAATTTCCCTCATTCATACGACGAAGGATTGCTCTTCGAAGAAAATGAGACGTCGAGAGACGTAATCGGATCAACCGTGTCAATTTGATGACAAACTGGAGTTGAGATTGAGACTATTTCAAATAATGATAATAATAATAGGATAGATAAAAGTCTGAAAGTGTAAAAAATGATCACTTTTAGAATCATCCTTGATTAGTAGAAACGTAGAAATAATATGTTGAAAAAAACAAAAACAATTTTTAATTACACTCGTGAATCGAATCACTCACCAAAAATGTGGCGGCGCGTTGATAAATCCTTTGTGTGTGAATGTTGAACAGCGGCCTCAGCATCCCGCTGAAGAATTCACATTATCGTGTATGTGTTGCGAACGCATGTGTTGAAAAAGCGGATCTAACGATATCGAGTTTGTACGAAGGAGGTGGAAATATCCTGGGGCAACGACAGCCAACAAATCTCTAGACAACTATATCCGTCGAGTTCAGAACGTCGTTTAAAACTTGTATGAGGTAATAATAACGTGTGTAAGGAGCCCAAGATGGTCGTCAATTTATAAACGGAAGTTGCTAAGCCACGGTAACCGCCGCAACTTCGTTCGTATTTCCTCTAACAACGAATCAAAACCGAATTCCTTATCGTCGTCAAGACGTCGACGCTTTACCGAGTTTACCCAGATATCGGCGGATGCGGTTTTACCGTTTTTTTTTTTTTTTTTATAATTTGTTTCACTTTTTTTTTTCTCTTCTTATCATTTATTTCAAATTTAACACTCGTCGCGTTACCACGAAACTTACGTATTTTGCAGTTACATCAAGAATCACACTTTTCAAATTACCATTTTTTTTCAATTAATAGTGAAAAAACCCAACCAACGGAATCCATCAATTATACAGACGATAAGATTTATTCATAGCAGTACCTAAATAATTACATTTCAACGAGGACGAGTAGTTCGATATCATTGATTCCAGGGGAGATTGGGCTGATTGGATAAAATCTGAAAATTTTTAATCCACTTTGAACATAAAAATTGGGTTATAAATTCTCGTGGTAGTGATAAAGTTATCGAAAATCGCACTTGTTGGAAACAGAATGAACGAGCCAAAACCTCAGACGAGACTTTGACGTGGAGATGAAACCGAGAGATAGAGATTATACGTGATTAATAAAATTAATAAGCACGAAGAGATCGAGCTTTCCTCGTCCCTTCGGCTTCTATGGCCCCTGGAACACCTGCCACTCAATTATTACACCATCGAGGAGGATCATCAGACATGGACACCGAGAAGTGGACTCCATTATGCAATCGAAGATTTTATAAGCCGTTTCGAAACTCATCTTGCATTGAATAATCGATGAAGAATAATTAGATAGACTCATTTGGGTATAGGAAATGAAGACGTGAAGTTGACACAAAATTTTTTGGTAAAACGCGTGAAGCATGAAGTGTGAATAGGATAGAATAAAAAAATGGAAGCACCTAGTCACTTGTTTGCGTAATTCATAGCAGATACTATACATTAAGACGATAATTACAGGAAGTAATCAGGGGGTATTGGTCAACGGTTTTCTCTCCTGCTGCAATTCTTGGGAATCAAACTAAACTTTACGTTGATGCACACCTCTTTTTTTTTATGATCACATAAAACTATGTGAAAATCGTCTCTGTCGAATAAATCAATATCTAATAATAATGTATAATCATATAATTTGATCAATTTTTATCCAATCTCATAAAATATTATCTGAGTTTAATTTAATCTGAGTCGGATTCTTACTTTTTTTTTATTAAAAAATAATGAAGATCGAAACCAGTAAAATGGGAGAT
Organism: Euura saliciscinereae; assembly: GCA_018420115.1. Taxonomy (NCBI): domain Eukaryota; kingdom Metazoa; phylum Arthropoda; class Insecta; order Hymenoptera; family Tenthredinidae; genus Euura; species Euura saliciscinereae. The sequence continues at coordinate 9,775 of JAFFZH010014585.1, forward strand.
AAAACGAAGCCAGGTTTCTGTAGAAGAGTGAAAAGTGTTTTATTGTTGTTATGGTACGTTTTTTTTTTTTTAAGCCTCGACGAAGATTTCTCGTGCGTCTCGATGCTCGCGGATGAGAGCGGAGAGTCCAGAGGACGGCTAGTTTTTCTGATTGTCTGGTTGCATGCGGGCAAGTGTTGTTAGCCGGGATATAAGATGGTTTTATACATACGTATATACCTATATAGATGGGATTTATAAGGAGGGATGTGAATGAACCCGACAATTTGTACCGGGCAATGCGAGAGGCTATTATCTCCATAATCTCTCACATAGAGAAACTGAGGCTATAACGATAAAAGCTCGAAGCTGCTGAGGCTGGAAACGTTGGAGGCGCAGGAGCTGAACCAGAGACTGATAACCACTACCGCACTCCACTTTGATAGATAGATACCTCGTTCTACGTAATACGCCGTGGTAATGTCGGCGGTAATATCGGGTGTCGACGACGACCCCAAGGCAGACTCTTTCTTGATTCCTTTTATCAACTTATACCTGCATTTTTTAGCAATGAAGAAAAAATCATGAAAAACTCGATATCTAGTGAATACATGTTACTAGAATATTGACCTCGTGTGAAATATCCTCAAATCTTTCTACTTGATCTGAAATCTGAAATCATGTCAATTCTTTCCAAATAAAATTTTTTTTTTACGGCACAGGCATTAAAAAGTAACTTTTTGACGCCTGTTTTCGTTCCGACAAGTGGCACTTTATACCGCTAAGTTCAAAGTTGCGGTATAAAGTCTTTATTCCGCAACTTTGATGCGCAGTTCGAAGTGCGCATGTCAAAGTTGCGGAGTAAAGTCTTTATACCGCAGGTTACCCCCTCCCTACTGCCTTTTACAGCAGCTCCTATACGCAGTTCGTGCGGAACTCAACTGGTGTCAAAGTGACTATTAATGCCTTTTCCGTAAAAAATATTGTATGGGGCGCGCGCAGAAAGTAACTGTTCGGCAAGGTTATGTTTTTAGTACTCGCCGAAACAGTTTTTCTGCGCATGCCACATAAATATCTATCAAAGTTCCTCAAATCCATGCAACGTCAATAATTCATCTGAAATCCTTGATACCGTTTGAAATTCGTGTCATCTGAATGGAGTCATTTGAAATCCCTGAAATCTTATCAAGTCATCGGGAAATTTTTCGAATCGTTTAAGATTTTACAATAATCGGTCGAATCTCTTGGCACTTTTGGAAAACATTGACATCGTTCAAAATTTTTGCGAGATCTCTGAAATTCTAAAAAAATTCCATATTCTAGAAGTCGTCTGAAATCTTGTGAATCCATTTCAGATCCTTTAGAATCATTGTGATTTCTCGAAATCATTAATAAATCAATCAAAGTATCTCTAAAGCTTCTGAAATCAGTGCAAGATATCAAAGTGGCATCAACGCCCAGCCCAAACCCCTTGACCTAGAAACTTGAAATTTGGGCAACATGTTTCCTTCCCTTCGTAAACACCCACTAAGAAGCGATTTTTCGAAATTCGCCCCACAAGGAGAATAAAAGGGGTAAAACATGTTTTCGCGAATTCATGGATATCTCCTCGGCCCGATGAGATATTGACTTCGTTTTGGCTTCAAATTATTGCTCATTCAAATACCTAGAAAGTAGTTCAAGCGTTTTTTGAAATTCGACTCCTAAGGGAATGAAAAGGTGTGAAACCAATTTTTGGGCCGGGGTGGGCGCGCAGGCTGCCATAATTTCAGACTACAGCCTACAATTACATATCGACGTATATCAACACAAAACTTTTTCGAAAAAAATCTTCGGACCTTTGAATCTTTTGGACACAGGTTACGTACAGGCGCCACTCTGGGGTCTAAGTAGAGTGCAGTGGTAGCACTGCACACCGGTTAGTTTTCTCGTTGAAGAAAACCAGTGGTGAGACGGGTCGAGCCAAGGTGGTTACGCGCGCCCGGTGTAATAAAGAAAGATGAAAGAGAGGGAGCCGAGAAACTTGGCGTGATTACGAGCCGGTGCAATTACGCGTCCATACATCTTTACATCTTACACGATACGAGATGACGCTGTGCTTCTCCTCATCCCCCAGCCTCTTCTTCTCTTCGTTATTTCATCGCACGATATGATATCCGTATTTCTAATTCATTAATCGATTGATTATTAAATTTTTATCACCTTCGATCGCACGGTTTTACTACCATCGATGCAGACGGTATCAAAGAAGCTTTCTCCGTCTCTCTCGATCCTATCTACCTCTACCTGGACCGGGGACCTCCGCGTGGGGCTCTTTCCCACGATCTCATGAATGAACTCGCGTGGCGGTATAGCCTAGGGGTGGGGGTTCCCCGGTGCCGTTCACTAACTCGGAGGCATATAGTGGGGACTACTATATACCGCCGCGGGAGAAACTTTGACGAACTTTTAGGCTCGACTATTGCGTCGGTACTTCGAAAACCAGAACTTCGGATTCAGAAATTGATGATGGAAAGAATTGAGTCGATTTTCAAAGGCGAGAAAAAGAAAGCAGGTGATGCACGTCATACATTAGGCTGATTGTAATGCTGCAGGCCGGAAATGGTATTGCGATAACTAGCTCGCGCGGTTACACAATTAGATTCACTCAAGAACACGAATTGCACCCCGATTTTGAAAGAAAAATAATAATTTCGCATGTATGTGAGAATTACTGTTTATGAAATGATAAAATTAAAAAGCGCTAGCAAGATAGTCAGTCAATGCCGGAAACAAAGAACCCTGAAAAGTGAAAGGCTTCAAAAGTATAGTAACGTACGGACAGGCATGAGGAGATATTATATTTGCACAGAGGCTTTTTACGACATCGAACACACGTCAATTTCGAATCTTCTTATTAATTACACATATATATGTCACAAAGTATGTGAAACTCTGTGAAAACTCATTAAAATATATTTCTAGAATTAGTATTTGATATTTTTTGTGTCTTTTTTTTCTCCGAGATCGAGTAGAATGTTAGAATTTTGATAAATTTTCGTTAATTTTTTTTTAATTCTTTTTATTATAATTCTATGTATAATCTGAAAAGCTAGACGGTTGGCGCTATGCACCTGTCTTCGAAATCACGTTTCGAATATACCTACTAAATATAACACCCCGAGGATTTAGAATTTAGATAATTTTGGAGGATAAGCCTAGAGCTCGTTAATTTAAACCTAATACATTTTCACGACAAGATTTTATTTTATATACCCACTATCTTCTCGTTGGACAAAATTTAATACCCCATCGGTATGCAAACTGCAAACTAAAAACAATATATTTCAACATAAATTTTTTCTTCTACCTTATTCTGAATATAATCTGAACTATAATCATTCTCAATAGATGAAAATTCCGCAATATAGCCAATTTCTTGTTGCCCTCGCGCGATCACAGTTACCTCCGAAACTGTGAAAGAGGCGGGGTTCAACACAGGCAAGTTGAGGAGTGGGGGCACTCCTCGGCTGCAGCGCCCAGTAGCATAGCTGCGCGTGACGTTGGTGGGGATAAACGGGCGGGGACTTGGACAGTGCCGGAGGTCAAGGTGGCAGCTTCACAGTTCGGGAGGTTCTACTGTATCTCCTGAACAAAGTGCGCAAAGAGTGGCTACATAGGAACTGAAAAATCGTTATGTGATCGAATGTTGTTACTCCTGGGCGAGTCCGAAGCTGAAGACGAGTGGAAGTATAATCTAGACAAGACACCTCGGTAATTACCGATAAGAACTTTTCATCGATCGCGGGTACGAAGATGATCGACGTAAAGAAACACGACTATTCAAATCCCGTGTAACAGGTTTATCTGGTATCCCTGTTAAATACGAGTAAAAGGAAGAGGCAGAGGTGATTAAAAAAAATCTAAAAAAAGACCAGCAAGGGTTTTACACGTAGACATTATTTATTAATCGAACCTTCGTAACGCATTAACGTCATAAATGAGTCGTTTCAAAGAAGTTGTGCCGCGAGGTAGGTTGCTGGAAGCAGACTCCACATAGGTTACACCTGGAGGCTGTTTCAGGCTTCGGTATAGAAGCCCATTTCGAGAAACTAGTTTTAAGGTCAAGTTTTGTCAAGCTTCAAGCATCCTCAGGCATACCGAAGCGATGCCTACAGCCTTAAGCTACGAGGCCTCGCAAACAGGGAGCTTAACACTTTTTCGCGTCAACGATTTAAGGTCGGTATACACATGAAGCGTAAAGTGTTGCTATGGCTCCAGGCTAAGCCGGGGATCCCCCGTCGAGTTATTTATCGTTTCGATAACTCGAAAGTTCTTCGCGACTCTCTCGATGCAGGGGATATACTTGGATGTGAAGATCTATTTGAACGAGACTTTTAATTAATTTGTATAATTCGAAAAGAACAAATTTAATCGTCATACAAATGAAAAATTAGTCCAGTCCATTCGATTCGTTTCAAACTTAAGATCTACAGATACGCAAAAATTAGTCATTGACATTTTTAATCAATGCAAGTTTGAATCGCAGGATTTCTGCATTTTCTCACTTACGTTAAGATTTTGAGATTCTTTATCCTACTTTTGTCATCCTTCTGTAATCTTTGTAATACTCGTAACCTTTGCTTCTTTTTGTAATCCTTGCGATCTTAATTGTTATCTTTTGTCATCTTTTGAAATTCTTTTAATCTTTTGTAATCACCTCGAACCTCTTTGTGCCTATAAAAAAAAACGCAGACTCTTTTTCTTTTTTGATTTTGAGAAAGGTTAGAAAAAGTTTGAAGGTTCATTTGAGGATAGAACAAGCAGGGTAACAGTGGATCGTTTCAAAAGTACCTACTAGTTGCTCTGCGGCGTTACTATATAGGTGATACACAACTATACCTATACCTTCTTCCCCCTCTACCCTCTATCTCTCTCGTTATCTCTTTCTCTCTCTTTCTTCCCCCACTCCCCCCCTCCTACGAACGTCGACCTTCATGAATGGAGTCGCGTGGCGCCTGATGACGTCATAACCTGTTGCTACCTTTTCTCCCCTCCACCCCCCCTTTTCTTCATGGTATCCCGCGCAATTTCCCCTCATCACAGGTATGTATGAGGGATTTATAATGCATACATGCTCAGGCAATACGATGATTGTGATAATGATCGTCATCAGTCACAGTCTTTTGTTTAGGAACAATTTTAATTTTAGGTGAAGTGATGAGGTGAATTCTTCTACTACTTATAAATAAATCTAGTGAAAGGGTGAAAAAAAAAAAAACGGTACATAAGTAATTTTTATTTTACTTTTTCTTACAATTTTTTTGTAATTCAAACGCTATTTGGCAATGATCTCTTCAATTCTCTCCTCGAGGATATTGAAAGTTTATGAAAATGGTATATATACGTATGTACAGCAAAAAAATTCTGAAAGTGGTCCGCGATGTTCCTGCGGCTGTAAGATTTTCACTCGATTTAACTATCTTCTAATTGGAGAAAAAAGGATAAGCTCTAATGTCAAAGAGGTAATGAGGAATCTTGACCTGAATCTGTGTCATGTGTCAACTTTCGGTTCAATTTATTAGTGAAATTGGACCATTTTGTGACCCTTCCCGAATCGATGAAGAAGCAAAGTTCTTGTGCCATTTTTACACGAAATCCATTTTTTGTCTGCAAGTAATTTCAACGAACAAAGTATATAGAAGGATATAGAAATATATAGGCATTGTATTGCGTGAAGTTATAGTTTATAACAATCATTATACACACATGTGTTACAAATTGGGTTTCTATCCCTCGCACGTATCACATTGTACAAGACTTCCGCGTGATCTCATTACTACGTCCACTTACAGATACGACTTCTCAGGTATTATTAGTCGGTTGTGAGAATCCGTATCGAATCAACCAAAGACTAGATTCGTTTAATCTACAGACTAAATTATGATCCAGTTTTTATACTTCATTTTTCCTCATCTTGAGTCCATGTCTGATTATTTCCGCCTCAAACCTTTCTAGTCTGATCTAATAAGGTTCTGATCTTCATAAAAATTTGCTCTTTTAAATAATTTCAGTACACAGCAGAGAAAAAAAAAATAAAAGAGACTCGAGAACAAAGAGCAAGGGGGAAAAAAAGTGAGAAACAAAGAGGAGAGAGTAAATGACTGCGTGCAAGGAGAAAGTTTGCGAAGGTAAGAACGTTTTTTTTTTATTTTTTTTGCATCAGACATTGAACGAGGAAAAAAGTTAATCTATACTTTTCGATGGAAGTGAAAAGAAAGAAAAAATATCTCATTGTTATACAGCCTCGGGTATTGATAATGTACTTTACTTTACTGTACAAGTCTCTGTCGTCTGTTTTACAGAATGATGATGAACGTTTAAAATATAACAACGGATCTAGGTACTAGACGTACATAGATTATAATACATACGTATATGAAATAACAAGTGAAATTGGTATATCCGGTTACGTAATTTCTTGGTATACCTATATGTATATAATACGTTAAAGTAAGTTTGCAAAATTACTGCGCTATATGTCATAAATACGGAGTATATTGTTTCAATATATATGTGTGTGTGTGTGTGTGCTATTCAAACAAGTCCAATGTTTTCAGGACCTCGTGGTGTTTGTGAATGAAGAATATATAAAAACCAAACTGAACAGAGAAATAAAGTAGAGAAAAAAAAAAACTGTTGCCAGTAGACGTTCATTCAAAGTAACTATAGACTGAAGATTACGTAAAGATCTAAAGAAGAAGAAGAAAAAAAGTTACGTAAAGTTTGTATCAATTCTACGGAAGGAAACTGCCTTACCGTCCCCGCAAATGATCACAACTTTCGACACACATGGCGCTTTCTATCGGTATAATATTGAGGCTCGTGATGCTATCGCGCTCCAAAAGAGGTCGGCACTGGTACGAACCGGAGATGAGCCGGTGAACCCCGCGCGGGACTTTCGAAAAGTGATCGATTTAAATAGTGACGATGAATGAATGACGTAGATGAATTTTTTGTCGTAGAATTAACGCCTTTGATATGGAAGATAAATGCTGATAAAAAAAAAATCAATGGTCTTAAGAGCTTGAATTGAGATGAGCTATGATTTTATTTCACTGCTATTGGGGCGCGTATCGTATCATCATCATGAGATTAAAATATTAGTAGTGGTTCAATTTACTATAATTGATTGATTTCAACTGTGATCAAATAGAAAAAAAAATTGAAAACAGATTATAACCTGAAGAATTTATTAATTATCTTTGGATACATGATAGTTTTCATACTCTGAACTATGTACAGTCCAAAAAATTGTTGAAAAACATTCAAAAATAGCGACGTCGCAGATGATTACGATTAGATATATTATCTACGATGCAACATACGATTTTTTCAGGGCTACGAGGGAGTTGATTGGTTTCTTAAATAGCTACTTTTTACGTCAAAAAAAAAAAAAAAAAAAAATTATAATCAAAGATACAGTGCAATTACCCAATTTTTTTATATGATTTTTTTTTTCGTTCGGTCTTGATGCTCACTAGAACGTGTTATGTGTGTAGTATAGGTTCCAGTCGGAGGACCGCAATAATTGACATTTCCAAGAGGGACAACGACGAACCCTAGTTTGGTAGTAGTTGAAGAACCTGATTTTATATCCCGGTACAAAGTGACTGAGAGGAATCGTAGGAAATTGTCGGAATCGCTCAAGATTACGGGTCAGACCACAGACCGTGGATCCTGTGCAGAAAATTCTGCGTATATCTCACTGCGTTAGAATTTCTACTCATAGTCAGCATTCATAATAATGGGTTAAATTCGTCATCGACTATTCTTTACAGTGATTTAAACTAAATCAAAATATAGTATTTCAAAAAAAAAATCATTCAGTTTGATTGCATATTTTTTATAGTTCTGTCAATTATGAAATGAGACAGCGATAAGAATCTTGTCTCAGTCAAGTATCTCTTTGATATTCTTTTCTGCATCTCTCACACACCTATCGATCTCAGAATATTGATCTCTGATTATTTCGAAGAAATACAACATAAAAAGCACTCAAAAAATCTTCAATGTACCGTTCAGAAGATGATTATGCTCATGAATTAATCTTTTTTTTTTGACCTCATTGACATCCATCGAAGGTGATAGAAATGGAAGAAAATCAAAGTGACAAGAAGGAAATGAAGAGGAAATGAAAATCCTCAGTTTCACAGTTGTAATTGCTGATCGATGAAATCACGCCACATCTCGTAAATTTTTAGGAATCGAGAGTGAATCGACAAGCGACTGACCTTGTTCGGGGATTTCTAGCTCAAGATCGTGAAATATTACTACTATCTCCTATACTAATCGAAGTTTGCAGAGAATGATTGAATAATTTACTCAATCACTCGATTGAGACGAAAAAGATACGATCCGAGTCTCATTTCATTCTTCGAATCGGTCGAAAACTGCTAAACCAATGATATAAAAAATCTAGTAAGGTCCAAGTTGGGAAAAAACTTGGCTGATATAATACCAAATTCGCAATAATCTGTGTAATCGGTATCGAGATAACGTCGGTTGAAACAAACGTATCACACCACCCTGCACGTGGGTTCAGACAAAGATCTGAAAATCGTCGCTATAGTCGTTCTATAAAGTATCCAAAACTTTGTAGCTAATCTCCACATGAAATTCATTCATGAATTCATTCAGCATCGACAGAAAAAAAAAATATACATCGAAAACGCGATTCTCTTTCTTTCCGTTGATCCGGAGTAAAAAATCTTAGCGTGGCGTGTCGACCATTTGTGAACCAGCTGCTGCGTATCGCAACAATTTTCTCGGTATAGTACAAAAATGCCCTGAATACAAGTTTTGGGCATATAATCTAACATGTAGTATACCTACACACCGCATAATTCATGTACTCGAAGTATATTGCATGCATGTAGGTACAGAGACGCCGTTAAATAACACATTATAGACGTGAGAACGCCAGCGCAGCAAACCCTGATCCGATCTCGCTATGGTCGACGGTGGAGGACGTTGAAACGATAGGATGGACGAACAGAAAGAGACCGAGAAACGAAAAGACGGCTCGACTGATCGCTGGAAGGATGGAAGAATGGATGGATGGATGGATGGATGGGCGTTCGTCGACCGCAACACAGCTGCGGTTACAAGTTTCACGCGGTATGTCGGCCAGCCTTGTAACCCGCCTGACCTGGACCTTCGGGTCTGGACCACCGCGGGATCAGACCGCGAGACAACCGACTAACGCAAATTTGCACAAGCCGAGGCGACGCTCAACCGAAAATCGGAAATAGATATTAATTTACGTGCCGTCCGCGTCAAGTTACATTTTTCAATACGAGACATTGGGCGAGCCGGAGGCTGAAAACATGATTTTTGCAGCTTAGTTACTCTACGGCACGCCCCATACAATATTATTTCCGGCGACTAACAATAAGTCACTTTGACGCCAGTTCATATCGGCACAAACTGTCTGTAAAAAGTATTTTAGGTTAGGTTAGGGTAGGTTAGGTTAGGTTAGGTTAGGACAGTCTCGAACTTAGCGGTATGAAGTTCCTTGAAACAGATGCCAAAAAGCGTGTTTTAATGCCCGTTTCTAAACTCCTCAGCGACGTCATAATTCATAATTTCACCGCCATGTTTGAATAACCTAACCTAACCTAACCTAACCTGACATAACCTAGGATAGG
>JAFFZH010014585.1:19452-35095 GCA_018420115.1 Euura saliciscinereae
AACCTAACCTGACATAACCTAGGATAGGAAGCGAGAAGTAGAAGATACAGCGTTGCCAACTCAAAATCCCGGCGTGTCACTAGCGCGAGCTGAAAAGTTCATGGTTTAGGAAAAAAAGTCACCAGATTTTTTTATAACGCCCTTTCTTCACTGAAAAATTCAAAACGCTCTCATAAGGGTGCTTTTCAACAAGACACAAAAAACCGACTTCAGATCCAAACTACTCGACCGATTTTGATGAAATTTATTTCGGACCAATCCGAAAGTATACCCTTTCGGATAATAAAAGAATATTTCAAATCTGTTAATAAATGACGAAGTTATGAGGTAACAAACATAAACAAACAAAAAAACGAATGGAGAACCTCCTCCTTTTTTGAAGTCGGTTAAAAAGGACAGACACTGTCAGACACACAGCAACATGATTGGTCGGGTCTAAGGGAAAGGACCAATCATGTCGCTGTGTGTCTGACGGTGTCTGTTTTCTTGCCTTGTTGGAAAGCACATTGTAAGTGTTCAGGGTCCAGAAACAGGTAATCCACAAAATTAAAAAAAAAAGAGAAAATGTCACCGAAAATCACTGCAACGGATTCAAAAGTCACCAGATTAGGTACTGGGTCACAAATGAAAAAAAATGTCACCGGAAGAGTGACGTAAGGTACTAAATCTGGTGACAAAGTCACTGAGTTGGCAACGCTGAGAAGATATGGGGTGTCGAGTGCACGGTCTATACAAGACCGTGGTCGAGTGAGAAGCGGGTTTCCACAGACGACGCTAGATGGCGGGTTTGGTGTACCGAATAGCGACGTCACGGCGTGGCGCGAAAAAGGTACCGTTTCGAACTCTGAATTGACGGTATATCGTGTTCAAGCGATATATCGAGGTGGAATATTGGTTTGGCAGTAATTTGTTTTCTGAATTAGTAATTGCAGTGGTGATAAAAACGCGAGTGGAAGAAAAATTGCGAATGGGAAAGACAAAAATGTACCTTCGTCGTCCCTGCAAAGGGCCGGGGGAGTAAGAGAGGTGGATATTGCGTGTGAGGAGGAATCGAGGAAGACAGCTTCTTGGTAAATCAACGCACGTAAGGCGAGTGACTGCAGCTCACGCAGCAACGGACCCCCGTTCTTCATCCGGTCTTTCACAGTTGAGAATAAATAAATTGAAGATACATCCTAAGGGTTTCTTGGACTGGCCAAGAATCGCTTCTTGGAATAACAAAACGTATCTTCTTTTTCTTCTTCTTTTACTACAACGTATATTTAATACTTGTGAGACTGCAGATTTATACTTGTACACCTTACAGTATTCTTAGTAATTCTTATTCTAAAATATTATCAGAGGGACAATTGAAAAATTGAATTTAATTTGGGGTATGTAAATTGATTCGTGATAAAGCCGTCAATCACATTAAATGTAGATAAATGAGAATGAATAAATAAATAAATAAGTAAATGAGGATGGATGAGGATTACACGCCGTACGCATGTCTCGATCGGACAATGGGCACAATTAGCATAAAACATTCCTTACTAGTCGTCATCAAATACCGAATCGAAGAATAATCGAGCTTTATAACAATAGAACTTGAACCTCTCTATCGGTAGTTGCGTGTACGATAGTTTTACGAATAAACTGCAACCAGGCAGCGGACGATTACCGATGAAGAAGACAGATCGATGTTGAATTATTCAATAAGTTCAAAGAAAAAATAAGTACGCATACTACCGCATGATGATTTATAAACAATGAACTCGGCATTTTCACTGGCAAACTTCAAGGGCAACAAATTGACAAATAAATTTGACAATGACTTGAATCGAGGATTTTTACGAAAATTGGTGCATCTTGGATCACTTTAGAACCCTAACAAAAAATCATTTCCATTCTTTGGTTCATAATTTCGAAAGAAGAAGGAAAAACGTAGGATTGATGATTCTCAATACTGCAGTCTCAGACTATCAACTATTGTCGTCTTATCTGTGCGACAAAGTTTCAAGTACACTTTCCGTCTGGCCAATAAAGCGCGATTTTATAAACCTTTTTACGGCACAGGCATTAAAAAGTCACTTTTTGACGCCTGTTTTCGTTCCGGCAAGTGGCACTTCATACCGCTAAGTTCAAAGTTGCGGTATAAAGTCTTTATTCCGCAACTTGATGCGCAGTTCGAAGTGCGCATGTCAAAGATGTTATCTATATTATTTATATGTAGTTATGATACCTGGAGCCAATAGAAATTAGTATATAAAATAAATAAATTTATAAATAGAAATGCATAAGGCTAATTGACAGTCGCTTGGCGTCGCGACGTCCATCGACGATATTCTATTCTAGCCACGCAGGTTCTTCCGCGAGCCTTTAGGTAACTACCTCACTGCAACATACTGTCAGTCTCGCCCAGAGGCTACTCTGCCTGTTTGTACTGTACTGTACTCTACCGTATGAGAGACCAAAGAAGAGATACGAGCTTGACCGAGACCGTTGCACCTTCGATTCTCTCGATGTGTTTTAGAACGCTTTTCGAATACACGAAACACCCGCCTATTCCTATCCCGAATCTGATCCACATTTGCACATCATTTTTCAAACTTTTGGGACCTATTTCAGTTTTTTTTGTTCCATATTTTGGTCTTAGAGAGTAAAAACCACAAGTTTGATCGATTGATTTATCTGCTAAATGATTCTTTTCTTCTTTACTTGATTATCTTTGGGATTGAAAAATCCGAAGTTAACGATATCACCTCGAAAATTCAATTTTATTTTTTTTTTTGGACTGAATATCCAAATTTTTCATCACGATCACTTCGTTTACGAGCTCGCAGATTTCTTCTTACAATAATACTACTGGTGATATTGCAAAATTTGTTTTTCTGCGAAATGTATACAAAAAAAAGTCATCAAAGAGGTTACCGAGTAACTAGAATAGATGAGGTCGAATGAGTGTTCAGTTTTTTGTTAAAAAATAAGATTTTTACTGAAAACCTAATTACTATGCTAACAGTATCTTCCGAGCGAAGGCCATAGCCCATTTTTTTACTTGTTAGAAGAAAGTCGTCTTTTCTCACATTAGCCGAAGAATAATTAGGCACGAGAATTAAATATTGAACATATCTCAAAAAACGGAGTTTTCTTTTTGGAAAACTCAATTTTTCCTATACCACAACGATTTTAAAATGCTAAAGGAAAAAATAATTTCCTTCCAAATGAACAGAATAACGACACGGTTTTCTTCCGAGTTGCATTTGAACTGCAAGAAAAAACTTGGACAAAATTGTTACTTCCGAACAGCGAATGAAAAAAGTGTAAAAATTTCAGATAGTGAATATTTTTTGTAGTAGAATCAGAGAATGGGGGCCAAACTATTTTATCTGGACTACCCTGTAACCACATGACATACTAAACCCTGCGGTGTCCGTGCAACTTACACTTGAAAAAAAAAATCGAGTGAAAAAATTGTGTATTGGAAAAGGTGAACAAAAGATTTGTATTTGAAAAATTTGTTTCAAACTTCCGATTTAATCGGAAGACGTCGAGATCAACGTGAAGGCTTCGTAACTGTATAATACAGTGCCGTTTAATAATAAATAATGATAAGAATCACGTCGCGACGTTCTCGATTAGGACGTAAAGGGCGACGGGTAGATCGTCGTTACGGAAGGGTGGCTCTCCACATCCGGTCCTCTGTGGCGGAGGGTTCCGATCAGAGATTTAAAAAAGTATATATATATAAATCAAGAGACAAAGGGACAAGCTCATATTTTTTCATCGTATTTTTCACATCTATATTGTTGTAATTAGTTAATAATTATGAATGTCAGGAATTTAACACGTGCGATGGGACTTAATCGCTAATTTTTATACATGCAATATTCACTGCGGCTTTGTTGTTTCGTTATATATAGCTATCTGGAATACCGTCCATTGTCTCGTTGAATAAACTCTTAAACAAGACAGCACCGCGAGTTTGTTAAACAATTTCAAAAGTTTACATTTTCACATCGTAGATATCTAGATAATTACAATGAAGCAACGATTCTTTTTTTTATTCATTGTTGCATAAACACTTATAGCTACTATATTGTCAATTCAAAGTTCGAAACTGTATCTTTTTCGCGCCACGCCGTGACGTCGCTATTCGGTACACCAGGCCCGCCATCTAGCGTCGTTCCTCAAATATGGCGGTGAAATTGTGAATTCCGACGTCACGGCTAATCAGAAAGCCTTTTACGCACTTTTTAGAAAAATTTTGTTCAAGAAATCAAAGGGAATTTACTACAATTGGTGTAGATTGTACACCAATAAAGTTTTGTCCATATATTCCATATATTATTTTTTAATTCTAACCTAAAAATCTTGTGACAACAATTATGAATTGGTTCGCACTAGACAACGAGGACTAGACTTTGGTTGGTTTAAGAACCGTATGTGAGAGACTCAAGTAGTTACACGTATAGCGATGTGTTACCAACCAGACAATAAGAGGGAGAGAGAAATACATATACATTGCGGAGAGTACGAGGCGGGGGCGTTCAGTGGGGTTCTCTAATGAGGATGCTGCTGATTATCCAATTCGTTAATTCTCGCTATATTTTGATCACACCGCTAACCTGCTGCCAACGCGAGTGATTGTCAGCCTGCGCGCGCCACTTGTTTAAACCATAATATCTTTCCACTTCGCCATATTAATCACATTGATAAGAAGTCTTGTTTCTTTATTCTAAAATTTTGCTTCCAAAACGAGAAAAACTCGTCATCATTGAGTTACAAGGTGTAATGTATATTTATTTACATCTTCTCCTAATTAGTGATGAAAGGTACCGAGAATTTCGGGAAGAAACTCGACGCTTTCATTTTTCTCGTAAACGACAGGATGTGTAAAGAAGCTAAATAAACTGAAAGAAAAAAATTAATATTGTTTTAAAAAAAGACTTTATTTGTTTATACGGCGAGGCGCGTAGCGACGTCATTTCAAAATCACTAGGAAAAAAATTGAATCGATTCGGGTCTTTCGTGGGTTGAGATTTGTGCATCGTTTGAAAAATAAAGTGAAATAAAAATGGCCGTAATCCGTGACAGTAGCTACGTCTGTCTACCGAATATCTGTCTGCGAGGGGTGCGCGTTATAAGTTCATCTGTACTTTTCTTAGAAAACGGATCCCTCCGACTCCAAAGGATCTATTCTTAGGGTTGCTGTTCTTCCGAGATTTTTCTTTCGTAAAATACGCCTAGCGTGGGCGGATGCTACAATAATTCTCTACCGAACGATTCTCTCTCCTCTAATGAAGGTTATCTGGAAATTATTTTTACGCCACAGTGACCAAATTGGCTTTAGGGCCATCTTCGATAATTGTATCTCAAGCGATTCGATACGATGAAAGAAAAAAAAATTTCGAAACGATATCGCGTGTCTAATGACATAAGGTCGTAAGCGCCAAGAACCCGATTTTGGTGGCAAAAGGTCGTATAATTTTTTTTTCGCAATTCGCTCTAAAAATGATCAAAACGTATTAGATCAATTGAATCGTCATGATCATACGTCATTCTTTCATTACAATTTTTGAGGAAAATAAAAAAAAATGGTAAAAGCAGAAGGTCGTATCCGCCATTTTTCTTTCGTTTATTTGGCGGATACGACCTTCTGCAATTAATGGAAACCATTTTTTTTTCTGCGAAGTTAGGACTGAAAGGTCGTATCCACCAGTACATACGACCTTCTGCTTTTAATTGACCTAGTATTGAATTTAAACGTTTATGAACGAATCTTCGGGTCCTTAGTCTAAATACGATTAAAAAAAAATATAAACGACCTTTTGCTGTTACGAAAAGCAAAAAGTCGTATATCGGCGGTTACGACCTTATGTCATTGGACACGCGATATCTTATCTAATCCGTCGAAATTATAGTCCCACGAGCATTGGAACAATACGAAATACGTAAACATAAATTTATTCAGGGCAGAAACGCTTTATGATTCGCCGTGACGTCAGAATTCACTATTTCACCGCCATATTTTGAATAACGTCAAGTATTCTCCGGTAGAGAGAGAGAGAGAACTAGGAGACACGGGGTGTTGAGTGAGGAGCGGGTTCCCACATACGACGATAGATGGCGGGTTTGGCGTACCGAATAGTTACGTCACGGCATGGCGCGAAAAGGATACAGTTTCGAACATCTAGACCGACAATATATTGTACTTGCGATATAATGATATTCAATAATCTTTTTTATTAGTAGTTTGTCATTCGAATTGATATTTTTAGTAAATAAAAAGCATATTTTAAGTTCAAATCATGTCGAATAACGAGTTTTTGTTTGATAATAACGTGCGAATCGTGTGATAGAGCAGGAATCGAGGAGTATTGAATTTTTTTTCCCACGAGAGTAAATCGTGTCATCATATATACAGGTGCGTGTTGGTATATGTATATATTCGTAAATTTTTTGTACACATGTGAAAAATAAAGCTGAAAAAAAAGGTAACGAAAAACGGAGAGAAAAAAAATCTGCATAATATTCATTGAGCTGTGGCTGTTAATTCTGTAAACCTGTTGCGGACCCGTTCTCACGGTTTATAGCGGTCGCAACAGGTGCCCTACCCTACCCCCCCGTCTCACGTAATCTGCACTGACCGAAAATATACATATACCTATAGAATATAGATATATATATACCGTACCTAGCAAGTTTATTTTTTTTTCATTGTTCCTTTCGGATTGATTAATAATGAACTAAATTAACAGTATATTAATCGAAATTAAATAACCTGCCTCCTTGAAATACATTTTATTTTTAATAATTGTATGAAACGCTTTTGTGTTTGATTGTTATACTTTTTCACGCTAATGATCGTTTTCCACTACTGGAAGTCTTCAGCATCCTCGCTGGGGTTGAACCGCGCGCAACATTTTGGTTTCTGTGAAATAACTCGAGAGCGATTGTTCCTAGGACCAAAATGGTTAGGATCAATCTTGTAGCCTATAAAATTTCCGACAAAATTGTCCCATGGTCGATTTGTGTGCGGTGGATGGTTTCCGAGACAGAGCTGTCTGAAAAAGCGACTAAAAACCAGCAGAATCAGAGTTTGTAGTGTCTGCTGGATTTCAGTCATTTCTTCGGACAGCTCTGTCTCGGAAACTATCCATCGTACACAAATCGACCATGGGACGATTTTGTCGGAAATTTCATAGGCTACAAGATTGATCGTAACCATTTTGGTCTTAACCGTTCTTGAGTTATTTCACAGAAACCAAAATTTTGCGCGCGCGCCCGCCCCAGCGAGGATGCTGAGGACTCCAATGAAACCGTAAAAATTTTCGTTTTTTGAGAAATAACTCGAGAGCGATTGTTCCTAGGACCAAAATGGTTATTAACAATCTTGTAGCCTATAAAATTTCCGACAAAATCGTCCCATAGACAACTTGTGTGCGGTGGAGGGTTTCCGAGACAGAACTGTCCGAAAAAGCGACTAGAAGCAGCAGAATCAGAGTTTGTAGTGTCTGCTGGATTTCAGTCACTTCTTCGGACAGCTCTGTCTCGAAAACTATCCATCGTACACGAATCGACCATGAGACGATTTTGTCGGAAATTTCATAGGCTACAAGATTGATCATGACCATTTTGGTCCTAGGAACAACCGTTCTCGAGTTATTTCACAGAAACCAAAATTTTGTGCGCGGTTCCCCCGTACATACTTCCCTCGACTCGATACGAGGATCAACTGGGCATTGATGAATCTCCTGAAAATACAGTATCGCCATTCTTCTCTCGACTGACCTGGATATAAAGTTGGCAATATTCTCGTTTACATTGAAACATCTGTACCCACGTCTGGCTTCTAGTGTCCATATGGTGAACACAGATCTTCACGTCGATCACGTTCATTCAAATACGCAGGATATAAACTGGACCAGTTACATTAATTCCTAGTCAATCGTTACACAGATCTGATCTAGTTGTCACTTTTGTGTTTCTTTCAGATATGAATTCGATCATTGATCATTGATCGATTTAGTCAGTTTTTAATTACTCACCGAGGGAGCTTTCGGACTCCGAGACATCCGAGAGCGAGGGTACTTTACGCATCGAAGCAAACCGGCTGTGGCTAGCCGGCACACGAGCCTCCTCTTCGGTGTCCGAGGTGACCAGCTCCTGCTTCATGTATTTCACCATCATTTTCATAGCTTCTCCGCATCCAAGCATCGCGACATCGCCACGCGCATCACGCTGAAATGAAAATGACGCTTTTGAAAGAAAGTGAACGAAAAAAATGATCCTCCGGTTTCTTGCGTGTTTTTTTTTCAATAAATTTCAGATACGAGAATAGCTTCGTAAAGGCCTCAACGTGAAAATCGCAAAATTCGTTCGATTATACATTTCCAAGACGAAATATGAAAAAAAAGAAAAAGAAATCGGATCTCAAAAGTCGTTCACACGACGCATACGACTGATAAAATACATATTGAATATTGTTTCATGTGAGCTTAGAGCGAATCTCTGCGACTCAAGTGTTAGCTCACGCATATCATTATTATTCATCGAGCCAGTGAGTGAAAGAGACTAGTAGTAGTAGTAGTGGTAGTAGTAGTAGTAGTAGTAGTGGGAAGGAGTGCGAGTGCGTGCGACTCCCCCATTCGACTCGGGCAGAAACATGAATGAATGTAGTGACCCAACCTGACGAGTATTCAGTCAATCGCAACGGGCAACGCGACGCAGGCTGGGCGACGCGAAGAGACCCCGGAGGCGAAGAGTAGGAGGAGGAATGAAAGAGAAAGAGAGAGAGAGAGAGAGAGATGCTTGTGAAGAAAGCCGATTCTCTGAAGACCAGAGTCGAGGATGTTGAGACTCTTAACTTGTACGGTCGAAAAGAATTCCATAAAACGAGAAATACGGAAAAAGAACTGAAAAGTTTGGAAGATGAATTCTTCATGTACTTGGCGAACCAATATTTCTGTTTGTACGATTTCACTACGTGGTCGAAGGCTTGACCTTCGCGAAGATAAAAACGAGGGGGCTGCTGCAGACGGACTGATGAATGAATGCATGAATGAGTGTGATGAGACGAGTCGAGAGGAGACGAGACGAGAATGGATGAATGAAACAAACGCCAGAGTGACGAATGCCTCTGACGCGATACTAAAGCAACGCAACTCGACTCAACTATAACAATAAGGCCACCAAACTTGAACCAGATCAGTTTACAACACGCCTCACACACACACACACACACGTGTGTATAAATATGAAAGATTTTACAAGGAGAAGAAATCAATACAGAAACCGGTTACCGAGCCGTGGTGGCCACTGTAAAAAGTAAAGAAAAATCCCTGACTCTTCCCTAACTGAAATTCGGACGAATTAGTGGTGATTCAAGTATGTAATGAATGAAGCTCTGAATCAATGGTGAAAGAAAGTGATTTTTGAGAATACTTTTTCATTTATAATTTATACAAGTTTTGCTACTGTCTCCATTGATCGAGATTTCCGTGCGAGGAGGAATAAAAATCGCTAGGGATTTTTTATTCTGTCTTATTTCGTATCACCATAAAATTCCTTGACTTTTCCCTGACCTTTTTTCGGATTCCCTGACCAGTGGCCATCATGCTAACATCCTTGTACTACAAATTGAAAACTTGTGCTCTTTTATTGAAGTAAGAAATCATGACATTTGACGATTGGCTTGTTCTTAATCTTTATAGTCAACAGGTCTACCAAAATCAAGGTGAAGGGGAGAAGAAGTACAAAATTTGGAATGACTGATATCCACGCGCCAATGTATGACGTCAACCATCCAATATCATTCAATATTGGTAATTAGAAGTTTTCGAAGTTGCCAAATCAAAATGAGATGTCGAGAGTCACAAAATGATGAAATAACTCGTCTTATTCTTGACAAACTTTGTTTCTTTGAAACAGGAAAATTGCAAGTTTTGCCGAGTCAAAGAGTCTTTGAAATTGTGTCATTTTATGAACATCTATATTGAAGATACGTAAATGAAATGTAAAAGAGTCATCGAATACTTTGATCCCACTTCTGTTCCTCCCCTCCGACTTTGTCAGCCGTTTGTCTGCAAGAGTCAGAGTCTCCTTATCTCCTTTCGTCACATGTACTCTCATATTGAACCAATCATTTTTACGATATCAATGCAGATACACGAGTACCGTCGAGATTGAGTAACAGCGGATCTGACGAGACACAAACAAATTGAACAATTTCTCCGGCAAAAGAAACTGGTCAACTTTTGGTTCAACTTGATTCGCTGATTACGGCTCACACTGGATTCAGTCTCATGTTCTCATACGATGGCCAGGAAAATAATGCAGATAAAGAATGAATGGAGGGAAAAAAAACTGGCTATGCCTGTTGCCTCCGTCGTACCGCAGCACTTGACACTATCGCATGGCGAGATTGTAAGAAGATCGTAAAGCAAGGTTGCATAGAGCACGTGCGATCGCAAAACGTAAACCGCAGCTTTTCTCAAAAGAAACAATTTCTCGTCATAAAAATGTCATTCGCACATGGTTATAAGAGAAAATGACACATTCTGCTGGCAAAAGCAATAATTTTATTGGATGGAGGAAAGAAGAATTCATTGACTTTCCGTGGAGGAGGGCCAGAGCTTCGCGCACTAGATGGCACTGGCCGGGCCTAGCGTTCGGCGGGACCGCGAGGGGCTCTGGCCCGCTTCCACAGAAGATCACGGTATGTAACGTAACTCAGCGTGATGCGATTAATCATAGAGAAATATATCTATAAGTGTAATTGAATGAATATGAAGATGAGACATATATGAATAAGAGAAGAGAGGACGCGGGATATTTTTACCCTCGCATGATGTACTCGGCCTTTGAATTACGTGTGTTCATGTGTCGACTTATCAGTAATCTCCACCTAGTTTCCTTGAGAAGTGCAATAAATGCAGTTTTAGCGCGAACCTCGTTGCTATACGATCGGTCGCAAAACGAAAAGAAAAGAAGTAGATAAAACTGCAATTACACTATCGCAACGCAAAGAAGAGTCGAGAGTCTAGTCCAGGCTATAAAAGATTACCGAGTCCAATAAAATTCAGTAGAATTCAATCATAGTTGCGATTCGACAGATTTATTTTTTCGCGATATCCTAGCAGTGGTAATTACAGAAAAATCACACAAGATCAATGAATGGGGTCAACAAACGATCAACTCACGTATTTGCAGATGCTGCAACCTTCGGATATGAAATAATTTTGTGAATGCATGGTAAAAATTCGCTAGTACATTTCCAACTGATACAAGTGAAAAAAAAATGATCCTTCAAGGGTGACGTTCCGTCGCGTCGAGTCGTTCAGCTCGAGTAACTCACACGGCACAATTGGCAAGAGAATAAATTAATTAAAAGCACTTGAAATTCATGACGCAAATATGCTTCCAGGAATGAGCAAAAGTCAAAACGATAAAAACAAAAAAAGAACACAAGCTTTTTTGCTCTTCCTTCTGTGTCTCAAAATCATTACAGAAACATAAAAAAAAAACAGGAAACTAAAGACTCCACAGATTAGGTAGAATTTTTTACCCGAATCTCAGCGTTTTATCTGAACCATATATGAGAATCCCACTGTTCAACTCAGTGAGTTGTAGGTACTGGCCATCACGGTGAGTTGAGAACGAACGATCCTCGTCTGCGATTAGTATCGACAGATTTTTCCCCTGCATTAATAACGAAAGTTAAACAAATCGTCGGTCTGTCTGTGTGAGGGAGAAAGAGAGAGAGAGGGTATGAAATTCTCCGTGAAATATGACGGGGTAAATTATCGTCGACGGCCTCAAGCTCAACACATGGAAGCACATGGATGGATACTATAGTACGCGTATGTTTGTTCTTTCCTTCTTTTTTTCAACACTTTTATCATCACTCTATCCCTCTCGCTCTCGCACAACCTGCAATCATAATACGATCACGATTCGATCTGACCACAGGACAGTAAACGGACTCGAGAACATTGCGAGTGACAAGAGGGCTGTAATTCCAGTCACTGCGTTCGTATCGACCTTTTAAGTAGCTATTCATGTTATTATGTTGTTTTCCACCTTTTTTTTCGTTGGTTCTTCAAAATGGCCAGTGGAAAATAAATGAAGTAGAAATGAACAATTTTTTTTTATGGCACAGGCATTAAAAAGTCACTTTTTGACGCCTGTTTTCGTTCCGTCAAGTGGCACTTTATACCGCTAAGTTCAAAGTTGCGGTATAAAGTCTTTATTCCGCAACTTTGATGCGCAGTTCGAAGTGCGCATGTCAAAGTTGCGGAGTAAAGTCTTTGTACCGCAGGTTACACCCTCTCTACTACCTTTTACAGCAGCTCCTATACGCAGTTCGTGCGGAACTCAACTGGCGTCAAAGTTACTATTCATGCCTTTTCCGTGAAAAGTATTGTATGGGGCGCGCGCAGAAAGTAACTTTTCGGCAAGGTTATGTTTTACCTGGCGAGCCGAATTTCTGCGCATGCCACATAAATATCTATTGTTCTTGTTGTATTGTGTGAACGAAACAGCAGAAATACAAAACATAGGAACGTACGTATATTGATAAGAAGGTCAAGGAGGAAAAGCAGAGGATATAGTCAAAGTTTTATGGTCATGATACTGATTGATCATTTTTATAACCGAAGGCTACTGGTTATTGAAAATACGTATTCCAAAAAGCACAAGCGCGAAAAATACCCCAGTGCAGAAAGTAGACGCTTTACAATCTGCGCATGCGCCGATTTTTCTCTACCTAGTGCGGAAAGTAGTGCTTTTCTTTTTCGCACTGTTCGAAGATCGCCAAGCTTTTCAAGCAGCTGGTATCACAAAAATGTTTTTAGATTCTCACTTTGATGATTCTGTATACGATAATCGAACGCGTGACTACACTAGCTTGGCTGTTGGAAATAAATGAATGAAATAAATTATCTGGACTGAGTCTGCAGAGTATGTAAAGTGTCTATCGTTAAAGTTAACGAGCGTTTACAATATTTCTTCGCGTGAGAAATAAAAAAAAAATAATAAATGATAATTTGTTCAGTGTTCAGAGCTGCGCGCGTTTTTATACGCGTCCTGCGAAATTACAATGCTAGTAGTTTTTTTTTTCTTTCTTTCATACTAGAAATTATAGCCATAGACGTTCCACGGTTTCAATTTTAATAATAAATCGCAAATCACCGCAATTTCAATCGTTTCTACACGGTTTTACTTTTATTCTCATATCGCTGTCGAACCGCGAAGACCAGTAATTCGCGAAATGGAAAACTGAATGATAAATTAGAATGCCATATTCTGCGTTACTTGACAGAAAACGAAATGCTGAATTAGAGCAAAAATAAAATTACCTCAATGAGAGACAAAAAAAAATCTGGCAATATACTTTTCAATCAAAAAATTCTCGATTAATTTTTAGATAAAAGTGTATGAAATGAGAACGTGTAGAAAAACTACAACAATCACCATTATAATGAACCAATTTTTCTTACACTCAGGAATCAACGTTCGCCGTACGTCACACACTGGAAAATTTCGATTAAGATCCTCATTGGATAAAATTATTCCATTTCTTTGTTTAATCGCAATGGAGGAAGAATGAATGAACAATTAAAGCAGTTTGATGAATAGAAAGAAAAGCTGATTAAGGTTTCAGGATTGAATTCATTAATTTGGTCGATTGCGTCTTATAATTACAATCAAATTTACATTGCCCGTATAGAGCGATAAGCCAACTATGCGGTAATTGACTATTCAATGAAATAATCAAATGATCAATTAATCATCCAATCAGCTGTGAGCTAGAGACTAATAAAAAATTTGCCTCCTTCGACCAGCTGCTGTTCAACCCACGGTACAGTAATTCATGACGCAACTCTTAACGTACGGCGGCGTATCACAGATACGCAATATTAAAATATTACGGTACACGATTATCAGTTATGTGACGCAGTCAATGGATAATGATTACAGCTACGGCTTACGAGACGAAGAAAATTTAATTGATGGACATTTCTGTGAATACGTCGAATGATGGAAGACAAAGAAACAAAAAAATGGAATCTAGGAAAATTTCTAGATAGTAGATGTGTGGCTAGTGCGAAAAAAATGAACCACTTTACATTTTTGGCAAAAATGTTTCACAACAAAATTATGAGAGAAGTATTTTGAAGCTTGAAATTTCATCTTTAATTTGGTTCTTGAGCTTTACACATGAAGACCCGTAAGAAGCATGAAAAACTCCACGTACTTCAAATTTTTATTTTGGGGTGGACAAAAAAAATAAAAAAATTCTATCGCAGTAGTTTTGCAGCCTCAATCTTCTTCTTCTAAATCAACTTTTCAGAGTTGCTCTATGATTTTTCTTTTTCACCTAGATATTAAATTTTGAGATGACCGAGTCGTACGTGAATTCCAAAGTTCTGCAGTTTTATTTTTATTCATATTTCTGGCTTCGAAGTACGAAAAGTAATACAAAATTTGTTTATTTCATCTTCAATTCCTGTATGGTGATTTTTCGGATTGCAAACTATACCAATAAAAATCGATATCAAAAGTTTTATGGATTCCACATTCAACTCGACATTCGATATAGATTCGATAAGTCATTGTTAGTTTGAACAAATCATAGAAAAGCTTCGAAAAAATTAGTTTCAAAGAAAACCGCGCGTGGCGCCACTGAGCAGCTCCAGCGCGCATGCGCGGTAGATAAAGTAGATCATTCGCGAAGCGCGCATGCGCGATTTGCGTTTCACTCTTTCTCGCTGTTTTGAAACCCACTGTATAATAAATGGGCATTGGAAATCCAACTTTCGAAGCAGGTTTTGCCTAATAGCTGCAACTTTACCTAATAAGTTCTGTTAAATAAGTAATCTTATGTACTTATGTAAATATATGTATATAGCGGTGTACGTGTAAAATAATTAAATATGCATCGGGTTGGCTACATAGGAACGAGCGTTGACAAACCCATCGTTTTTACGCGGACACAGGCACGTCGAGATCAGTCAGTTTGCTTTACAGCCTATCCAAGCACCCACGCACTGCGGGCTGAAAATGTACGCTTGCTATACGGTCACTGATCGAGGACCGAGGATTATTATATAGTTCCTCGCTCCAACGACGTCATCGAGGCGAAAGGAGATTCTGATATTTTAATTAAAACACTCAACAATCAATAATTCGTCAAGTAAGCTAGAATTTAATTGGGTATTACTGAGGGATTAATTTTATTCACTCTTCAAGTTCTCACAAAATTTTGTATTTCTTTTAGAATTTTTAAAGTTTCATTATATTAAGTTCAATGGAGTCTTTGGAATTTTTATCAAAATCGCTGATGTGCATAAAATCCTTTGATTCCTCCCAAAGTTTTATAAAATCATTAATGAGTCCAATGAAATTTTATAAAGCTCCACAAAATCCTACGAAGCTTATGATGAAGCTGCTATTGAATCTCAAGACTTGAAAATCTTTCGAAGATTTCTGAGGTTTCATGAAGTTCCAGAAAAATTAACGAAGCTCCAAAAAATCTCATTGAGTCATAGAATCTGAAGTAAGAAGTTTAACCACTCCAAAAAATGGCGTACACCAGACTTAAAGACTTCAAAGACTTCACGAGACTTCACGGGACTTCATGGGACTTCACGGGACTTCA
>JAFFZH010014585.1:38434-48721 GCA_018420115.1 Euura saliciscinereae
TAACTTTAGGTAAATTGAAGTGACCTGAAGTCGCTTGAAGGCAGTTGAAGTCATGTGAAGTCTGTCGAAGTCAGAAGAAGTTAGTTGAAGACAGTCGAAATTAGTCGAAGTTTCAACTGACTTCAACTGACTTGGACTAACTTTAGTCAAAGTCAGTTGAAGTCAGCTAAGGTTAGTTGAAATTCGTTGAAGTCAGTCGAGATCAAATAACTTTTGGTAAGTTGAAGTCAGTTGAAGACAGTCGAAATCAGTCAAAGTCAGCTGAATTCAACTGAAGTCATCTGGAATTAGTTGACTCCATATGAAGTCTTCAAGTCTTGGAGTCTCAATCGACTAGTTTATCGTCATAGATGTGAAAATTCTTATTCAACTCTTGAAGAATCAAACTATATACTGAGATTGATTATTTGATTATTTTCTGAATTTGTCAAATCGAATCGATTCTCTAGTTTATTCAATCAAGAATCAAATCTCGTGGAAAAAAGTAGTTCAATTTACTCAAGTTTTTGGTTTGAAAATTCTTGTTGAAATTAACACAAGTGTTTATCATTTGTTTCGCAGTCCTTGACATTGACAAATTTTTTAATCTTTTCTCTCTTTGGTTTCTTTTTTTTCAAGAACAAATTCTCAGAATCTAAGCAATAAATGAATAGGAGTCGATTCTTCACATTTTTGTAGTATCGCTTGACAGTTAGTGTGAGATTCTTCCACCAGCGTGAACTTCGACAATAATGCGCATGCGCGTCAATACAAACGTAGAAGAGTGGGGGGACCCGATAGTGTCGAAGATGGTCTCTCGAATGTCCAACGTTACTGAATTCGTTGTGCCGTGATTTGAAAACATTCTTGACATCCTTCGAATGAAACGAAAATGGGAGCATCGTTCAATATATCCAAGTGGTTAATGTTCGCAGCGTTAATACAACAGAATGTTTTTTGAACAATGACTATTTTAAGAGTTGAATTCGGCCTTTTGGGAAACCGTACAGTCCTCAAATGGCTATTTTATTCCCCATTATCTCGTGGTCTTGACGTTTATCTTCGCAAAACTTGAACCTGGAATTTTTACAACTGTGATTGCCGTGTCTCATTTCGATAAATCGTCATTCTTCTAATTCTTCAAGTCTCTACAAAATCTGTGACCATCATCGTTCTCGCTTATTCTATCAGGTGCGCACAAGCAGTCTGCGCATTTGGAGTGGGGGCCCTATTCCCATCAAATGACTGAAGAACCCCGGTCCCAGATCCCAGATCCCAGGTCCATAAGTAATGTCCGAGTGAATTCCTAATCGTTCGTGACGTATAGCACAGAGCTACATTATGGTTTTTTTTTTCTTCTCATCGTTCCCTCCACAACTTTAGGTATCCGGTCAAAAACGTTATAGCGAGGGTGGAGTCGGACCCCTGCCACGTCAGTAGGTGTAATAAAGGACGAGATAAGATTTTTTTTTTCTTTTTTGTGTTTCCAAACCCGTATTTTTCCGCTTCCTTTAAACGCATACCTAGACCTATATTGTACGGGATTTCGAAAGGCCGGAGTTCAACCCCCCGTGTAATTGATTCAATTTGTCGATCAAAGCTTTCACCCAAAAAAAAACGTCCGCGTTCCTATAAGCCTAATTATCAAACTCAATTAATTTATTCACTCTGTGACTCATGAAGACAATGGACATTTGGTAGTTTTATGGTGTCAAAGTCAAAACGACATATACATGACTGATTATAATGAAAGAGAGAGTTCAACCAGCTACACGTGCAACATGAACACGATCAGGCAGCCCCTTTTTTTCGTTGGTTTTTTGGGGAGAGCCGAAGTCGAGCCAGTGCAGCAGTTTAGTTTTGAAACGCGTTGCTGCATACGAGGTAAATTTTATCCACGCATCGTCGGGCGGCAGGAACAAAGGGGTAGCTGAGCGGAAAGGACGCAGTTCATGGGCCTCCAGAAATAGCCTTTTAGCTTCGTACAACTTGAACCAACCCAATACCTCCTACTCTCTGCTTGACTACTCGCGAACCTTAAGAGATTTGAGGTTTTCTATAATTTTATCATTCACTAGTTCGCAACTATATCAGCAGGCAAATGGCGACTATTTCGACATTTTGCATGCAATCGCTTGAAAATCAATTGAAATCGTTTGGTAATTGATTGTCATCACTCGGAATAACTGAAAAATCGATCGAAATCATTCAATGTCAATTTCAAATCGGTTGAAATCAATTTTAGGCGGATAGAAATACGTTGAGATGAAATTAATGACTTCGAAATCGATCGAAAATCGAATAAAATCATTCAGAAGTCTATTTTTTTGCGATTGGAATGATTTGAAATGAAATCACCTGATCCGTAAGTGACTAGCCCATCTTGAATTAATCGAGGGCGTGAAAACTGAGAGTAGGAAAATTAATCAATAATCGATTTATCGATAGTACTTTCTTGATTCGCTAATTTTACGGAATACTGATGGTGTTTCAAGGTTCAAAGATACTCATGGTCGATTTTTTACGATTGTCATCAGAGTCCATGGCACCGTGGCAGATATGGAATAGACATACATACCCCAACTACGCAGTTAGAATATAAGGAAGGAGGAAACGATAAAGATCTTCGGCTATTCCCGGACTGGAAATTCAGATTTTCGTCTCTTGAGCTGCTGCAGAGATATATATGTATGTATACGTGACTATGGTACTGCTGTGAGGGTACGATACCAACGTGTTTAACGCATTCAGATTACGATTTGGACGAAACGCAGAAATAACGTACGTAGAAAATAAAAAAGGGATGGGAGATGGGCGAAAAATTAAAAAGGGGTGAAAAATGTGTTGCTCACAGATTTCTTAATGTCGTAATGACTGCAACGAGTGGAAAAAAAAATACCTGACAAATTATAATTCTTCCTAGTCCAGGCAATTTAGGCTTTGACCCTGACAAAATTTCATGGCGCGATTTTTTTGTTCCATGCCCTCGGGGGGATCACTGGGAGTGTAAATTTGAAATGAGCAACCAAATTGAGCTTTTGCTTGTTTTCGAAAAGTTTTTTTTTTCGAAAAAAAAACCGGTTTTTCTCAAATAATTCAGACATTTTTGAGTTAAACGAAAAACGACTGGGACAAAAGTTGTAGGAAATTTGATTTTCTACAAGTTTGGTTATATACATTATAGCTAATAAGTTGAAAATAAACAAGATAATGCGAGTTTTTGGAATTTGGAACGTTTTTTTGGGTGTAATTCGAAAAACATCGATGCTACGCAAAAAAGTTTCATACAAAATTTGTCCCAAATTTGATTCTCTACAAGTTTGGTTACCTACATTATAGCTGAAAAATTGAAAATGAACGAGATAATGCGAGTTTTTGGAATTTAATGCGAGTTTTTAGAATTTGGAAAGTTTTTTTAGTTTAATTCGAAAAATATCGATGCTACGCAAAAAAGTTTCATACAAAAGTTGTAGCGGACAAAATTTCCTACAACTTTTGGTTCTAGTCGTTTTTCGATTAACTCAAAAATGGCTGAGTTATTTGAGAAAAACCGTTTTTTTCGAAAAAAAAAGAACTTTTCGAAAACAAGCAAAAGCTCAATTTGGTCACCATTTCAAATTTACACTCCCAGTGACCCCTCCGAGGGCATGGAACAAAAAAATCGCGCCATGAAATTTTGTCAGGGTTCGGTCGATTTTGGGGCTAAATTGCCTGGACTATCCCTGAATGAGATTCAGGACTGACTTTTCCATTACTTTTCCTGACCATTTGTCGAATTTTTTCACTATTCTCTGACCAGTGGCCACACTATGTTTCATAATTGCTGATTCGAAACAAATTCCAGCGTTGATCAAAATTCGATACGGAGCCCCTGGAGTTCGTCAAGACACGAGTTTATGGAGAAAAGGTGTATATTATCAGATTACACGGTTTCCATATTAGTAGCGAGAGACGACGGTGGTCAGCTGCAACAGTTACTGTTAGAACCGTGGGAGAGTCGATAGTGTAATGGCAGGTTCCGAAAACCGTGGCCGCTGCACTCCAGAAGTTAAGGACTTTCGTATTTCGAGCCTCGTGGCTGCGGCGAGTCACAGGGTCGAGGGTCTCAAATGGTCAGCCAATAAAGGTCCCTGGGGTGAAACGACTCGAGCCTAAGAGCTTGAGGTTGGGTCTAAAAACTGAGACCCCAACAAAGCCGGAGGCCAAAGGTCGCCGATTTACGTAATTATTTGTGTGCATAAAGCACTAATGACTAATGGGATTTTGAGAAACTTGGCTTTCACTTCAGGGTCCTAAACCAAGCGAATTTTAACAACGATCTCCTCAAACAGATAACGAAGAGAATTAGCTAAAAATTCTTTCCCTGCGGTTTACCGATAAAATTCTTCGGACCTTGGGTAGGATTTTATCTTATCTGCATTAGTCAGTTTATGAGATCAATATTACGGTATATCTAGGAATTTGGGGAGACGAGCACCACGCCGGAGTGACTTAGTCAATTTTAGGGCTCTGGAGTTAATACTGAAGACCGAACGGATGTGTCTTTCCGGAAAAAAAAATGGTTTCCCCCTTTCAGTTTTTTACCTTCGAAATCTATATACAATCTACGCAACTGCATTATGGGACCCTGAGGCGTATCATTATTCTTGTTAATTGAACACAATCTGATCTAAAACCGAGGGGAAGCAAGTGAAACGATGAGAATTAATTGTTTCAATCAAATTGTAATAATTGATGTTGAAAAATGAACGTCAATTATTTTTAACTTACAGGATTTTTTAAAAATTGAGGAAAATTTTCACGGATTGACTTGAATATCGATGATATAATTATTGAAGGAAAAAGAAAATTGAGTTAATTTGAACAAAATCAAGTTTAATTGAATCAATTCATTGAAAGTTTCAGATTTAATTATCAAATAGTTGAAAATCGAGTCGAGTTGAATAAATCGATTGTTTGTTACTAAAATTCAGAGTTATTTTCGTCCAGTGTGAAATCGCGAGGATTGAAAAAACATGCATTTGAATGTAGATAGTATTTTTCCCCTCCATTCTTTTTTTTGCCAGACATCAAACGGATTTTTGCGTAACAGAGGAAAGATTCTGTTGTGTCTTATTATTATTTTTCTGCCCAGACTACATTCAACAAATGTGTTTTCGAAAGATCTTCATAGACAAAAACAAAAAAAAAACAAAAAAATCAAAACTTAGAGGTTCAAATAATGTTTTCAAAAGTGCCAAAGATTAAGAAAAACAAAAAATCAATTATTTTCAGTTTGGTGAAAAACAGATCGAAGTAGTAAAAAAAAAAGCAATATCGTCTTTTTTCTCCTCCCGATTCTCTTCGTCTGCAAACAATAGAAGAAATAAAAATCGTTTCAAATTTCAACAAGGTATCACAATATGTAATGTGCGTAGTAGCCACGACTTTGATATTATATGTACCTAGTCAACGCTGCGTAAGGGAATTCACTACACATAGAAAAGTTTTTCACAGCAATTTCAACAAACACACATAGTTATACCTCGCAGTGAGTGAGTGTGGATTAAAATTGAACCCAATCTATTTTTATCGAATCGTTAAAACAAACGATAAGCGAAAAGCTAGGTGAACAAAAAAATTAAATTATCCGCTTACCTTGATGGAGCGATGATCGATAGGATATCCTTTTCTAACGCCAGGACTTTCCTCGTAGAAGTCCTGATCCTCCTCCTCGTAATCGTAAAGGGAGTCGATATCCATGGCTGCAAGATAAAGAAGAAAAATCGATTATCGAACAGGATAATTAATTGTTTCAGTTGGAATTGTTTAGCGAATCAATCAATTATCTCGTCTGTGACCGAGTATAGATAGTAATACGATCGAGGAAATGTACTCGGCGCGAGCCTCTGCCGAGTCTTTCGATATTATACATTCCAGATTTCAGCTCTCTCTCAGTATTTTACTATCTCGATCCCTGTTATATATATTCGATAACGTTGAACTCCTATCAAGTTCGATTGTAACCGATAACGTCCTGCACAGTGATGATAGTGAAGTCGAGAGTTATGACTCGTATCGAATGATGAAAAAAAAAAAAAAACACACGCCGATTGTTATTGCATACTCTTATCAAGGTTCTTAACGGTCAAGACCATCTCGCCTGACTCTATATCTGAGATCTTCTATCAAAATAATTCGGATAATTTTGAATTGCCTAAGTTTTTTTTTTTGGTAAACCAATGCAGGTGCTCAATCCAAAGTTTGAATCGGTGTCTCTTTCGCGCCGTGCCGTGACGTCACAATTCGGTATAACAAGACCGCCATCTAGCGTCGAGTGTGGGAATCCGTTTCTCACTGAAGGCTCGCTGCTTATATCATATCATAAATTATTCAAATATGGCGGTGAAATTTTGAATTCTGACGTCACGGCCCAAGTGATCCGCGTTTCGTGCGCTTTGGGTCAATTTTATTTCGGAGATAGAAGAATTTAGAAATCTTTTCGAGTCTTTTAAGACACTGATAATCCTTTAAATTTGATCTCGATTTCTTACGAATCTTTGTAAAAAAAAAATCTTTTACTATTTTTCGAAATAGAATACCGATTTTTCGGAATATAAAAATCAACAGAATTCTGAAAAATACAATAAAAATGACGATATCTTGGGAACGGATCAACGGATTCGAATGAGATTTGGTACCATGCGGTTTTTAGGATCGCTGATCACGAATCTGAAGTCAGTTTCGCAAAATTTTTTGATTTGACGTAACAAAAAACATTTCGATTTTGATGAACTTTGGTACTCGAAGATTTTTTGGGTCTCTGATCACGAATCTGAAGTCAGTTTTGAAGTGAAGTTTAAAGGCTGGCTCATAGACAGCCGAAACCCGATCCATCAACTTTTTCTAACGATTTTTAACTTTTTTTCTGTTAGAATTTGATTTTTTACCAGAAAAGAGACACTGCAGTCTCGTGAAATATCCTCATTTCTCGATGATAGGGACCCAGACAGAGAGAATGAGAAAGAAGAAGAAGAATACAAAAAAAAAAAAAAGTTTGTCGTTCGGTAACAGGTGCATACGGAGGGTTTCGACGACCGCGGCCTCAAACTTTCCCAACAAAATTTAAAGGACTGACGGAGAGAAGGCCGACGAACGACCGCGAGGAGGTTACAGAGAGGATCGAAAATTCGAGATCAAGTTACTCGAGGATCGGGCCTCCCCCGCGTCCCTCAAGACCTAAAACGTCCGTGTCCTGCGGGGTTCGGCGTTCCCTGCACTTTCCTCACCGAGTTTTCCTCGGTTTCCTTGCCCCCCGTCCCTCCCAAGCATCCTCGCATCTCACCATCCTTCCATCCGATCCTGAGGCTACCCGAGTAGCGACAGATGGTAGATGATACTCGCCAGTCACGACGGTAGCAAAACTTTTTCTTTCCCAAGAGAGGGGGGGGGGGGGGGGGGGGGGGTGGATGGAAAAAAAGAGAGAAAAATCTCACGAGAGGAACTCGGCGAAACCCTACAACCTCGTTCTCTTTCTCGTTCTCGTTCTTGTATTCTTTAATGCCAAACACCACATACTGCCGTTGCCGTTACACTTGCTCTTTTCTTCTTCGTATTAACCGAGGGGTGAATCACAAGCGAAAATGTGTACACCATATCTCCCAATATCTCCCACGATATCTCCTCATACAATTTTCAATATAAATCCGAAAATTGCCCAATATTTCCCAATATCTCCCGATATCTCCTAAAATTTCCCAATATCTCCCAATATCTCCCGAAATCTTCTAAGATTTCCCAATATTTCCCGATATCTCCCAATATATCCCACGATATCTCCTGATACAATTTTCCATATATCTAAAAAAAATCTCCCAATATCTTCCAATATCTTCCAACATTTCCTACTCTCTGTACACCACATCTCCCTTGTGATTCACCCCTCGGTATTAACTTACGTCCCGCGAAAAATCAGACACCGATAAACGACTGTGGCGACGTGCTAGAGGAGAGAGAGAGGTCTAAAGATGAAAAGTGAAAGATTATTGGGAAACTTGTACAAGTTATTACATTATACACGCCCATATATGAGAAACTCTCAGCGTGTTATAATCGAGGCTGAAGAGTCTACAGCTAGATTCAAAACAGTTGTTCGGATTCAATTATACAGAATTTTGAAAATTTAAAGTATTAAAAAAAAAAAAAATAAACTAATAATTCTGCATTGTTAATGATCAAAGAATGACCGGAATATCAGTCGACGTATATATATATATATATATATATATATATATATATATGACCAATTCTATGTTGTATAAGCATGAGTACAAACAGAGTGTAATTTACCACGATAATTACATGACTATAACCAGAAGTATAGATATTTCAACTCGTTTGTAATACACATATATATATATATATATATATGTTAATATCGAATAGTTATTTACAGGTGGCATTGACACCTGCGGTATACCATATATAGATTGTAGATATACAAAAGTGGAGTCATTCACACGTGAAAACCAATCAATGTGTTCAATTAAGATAGACGTAATCAATATCCAAAGGACTTCGAATTAGAATCTCTTATATCAGCCGTCAATTAAATGGGCCAACGAAAAAATGCCTAGAAATTTGAAAAAAATTGCTAAAAAAGGGGAAAATTCGGTTTCGCTCTGAATCCTTCAATTTCATTCATTTTGATTTACAAAAAAAAAAAAAATTGGACATTTATTACATTTTCTATATTAATGTATTTACAGCTGTGTAAACGAGAGAAACGAATGATGTGACCGCTATTCTCAACGTACAACGACTTCTCATTCATTCATTCATTCATTCATTCATTCATTCATTCATTCATTCGTTGTTAACCTACTACATTGAATTCATTGAGTAACAGATTATAAACAATGATAACCTGCACCTATGTAGAAATATATAATCTAAATTGAGTTGAAAAAAAAGACAAAAATTGAAGAAATTGAGGATCCAAGGCGGTGAAAAAAAAAAAAAAGTTGCAAACTCATTTTTTATTCGTCTTTATTTTTCCAGTAAATTTACCAAGATTTTATATACGCTGTAGAAAATGATCCTAAAAAGTGGAAGAAGAGACGACGCAGTGAATGGAGAAGTCTGCGAGGGGTATCCGAAGACTTTGAGGGTCGTGTACAGACAACGAGGCTAACGAAGGGTTGTGCGAAGGGTCGAGTCCCTCCACGAGATTCTACTACCTTCGCAACGCGTCATTCTGGGTATCCGATCGTTTATTGTTTAGCAAACACACAACCAGTAAATAAAAGGCAGTTTATCTACCTGTCTACCTGAACATGACAGCTCAACCCCTCGTGGACCACGGACTTCCCCCCCTCCTCACTCGTAACACAAGAACAGATTGCTCACAATCGTATTACGTACAGCTTATATTATACAAATTGAAATTTCAAAGAAATAGAGAAAGAATACTTCGTTTCAAATATATTTTAGTCAGTTTGGTACGTTGCCATTAAGATATGATCACGATTTTCTGCACAATACACAGGGTGGCTGATTTCGTGTGTCGATAATGGGATGGGGCTGACAAACGGTTGTCGAAAACGCATTTCAAAGCTGTTTTTGACATCAAATATACGCCTCTGACCGAGGGGCTTCACTATTCACCTCGATTTTGGGTGCACAGGTGACTTCCAAAGACTTCCAAAGACTTCCAAAGAATTCCGAGACCGTGTACATAAGACTTCCCAAGTGAATAAGCTCGCCCTCGCCTCTGACTGTTTCAAAGTTTGGTCAATTTAACCCTAGTTACTTACTTGGGGTCCAGATGACCCCAACTTCAACTTCTTCTCAATATTTCGCATAGAACCTGTGGCTCGAATTTAATTTTATATCAAATATCCAATTCGGGTCCATTCGAAAGTAGAATTTTACCGTAGTCAAATTGTCATCAGAATCAATGTGACAACGTTTCAAAGTTAGCTGGGGTCAGGGTGACCCCGCGTAAGTGACTAGAGTTAAGCCCCTCCCATTTTCGACACATGAAATCAGCCATCCTGTATATGGGGCATTCCACGTCAAACCGACCCCCCATGAGCGTGACCCTCTGGGATTTCGATGCCCAATGGATTTTTTGGTTCGAGTTGGTCAAAAATGATGCCTCTAATTTTTTTAAATTTTTCCGACATTTTTGAAGGTCGTATGGTGACCTTAAATATCATCATCAAGATGGACATTTTTAAAATGGCTGATTTTTTTTTGTAAAATCAGGGACTCGAAAACACATCGTTTGGTCATAGTCCGACCATGGGATGAAAATGCTAACATTTT